>MJUU01056138.1:178705-189476 GCA_002080025.1 Modiolus philippinarum
CCTTTTTGGAATTATTTTGAAAATTTTTTCCTGTTTTTACGGACTTTGGAACTTAGTCATTTTTTATCGACATTTTCAACAAAAGGTACCTATTTTGTGAAATCAACTCCTACAGTTTTCAACCTACAATTTTGAAACTTCACAAAATGTTTTTATATATACTGTAGATGTGCACCTCCCTTTTTTAATTATTTTGAAATTTTTTTCCTGTTTTTACGAACTTTGGAACTTAGTCATTTTTATCGACATTTTCAACAAAGGGTACCTATTTTGTGAAATCAACTCCTCCTACAGTTTTCAACCTACAATTTTGAAACTTCACAAAATGTTTCTATATATATTGTAAATGTGCACCTCCCTTTTTGGAATTATTTTGAAAATTTTTTCCTGTTTTTACGGACTTTGGAACTTAGTCATTTTTTATCAACACTTTCAACAAAGGGTACCTATTTTGTGAAATTAACTCCTCCTACAGTTTTCAACCTACAATTATGAAACTTCACAAAATGTTTCTATATATATTGTAGATGTGCACCTCCCTTTTTTGGAATTATTTTCAAAAATTTTTTCCTGTTTTTACGGACTTCTGAACTTAGTCATTTTTTATCAACACTTTCAATAAAGGGTACCTATTTTGTGAAATCAACTCCTCCTACAGTTTTCAACCTACATTTTTGAAACCTCACAAAATGTTTCTATGTATATTGTAGATGTGCACCTTCCTTTTTGGAATTATTTTGAATTTTTTTTCCTTTTTTTCACAGACCCATTAGGGAACCTAAAAAAACAACGCTTTATAGCTAGAAGCAACAAAACGCAACCCGGCCATTTGATTCTTTGACCCATTTTTTAACTCGATGTGAGAAATTTCATAATCAACTTAGTTCTCGTTGTAGAAACTATATTTCTCTAATTTCTATCAAGTTTTCACATTTCCTGAACGGTGTGGAAACATTTGTTCTCCTCTCTAGAGAGGAGAACAAGTTTCGTGACATTTCCCGCCAAATTTATTCGGAATACAATCCTCGGTGCTTTTTGTCCAGTCATTAGAGAAACAGTTTCCATAACGAGAACTAGTTGATTATGAAATTTCTCACATCGAGTTAAGTAAATTTTCAAATGTTTAAAAGCTCAGCAATCCTCGCTTTCAAACATTTGCAAAATTTATTGAACTCGATGTGAGAAATTTCATAATCAACTAGTTCTCGTTATGGAAACTATATGTTAAAAACTAGAGGGATTTTAGTAGCTACCTAAAGCCAAAGTATTTCATAATATTCTAAAATGATAGATGTATGGGGTAAGAGAATATTAAGCTATACTCTATGAAATACATCAAAACCTAGGAGTTCTAGTGAAATATTATTTAATTGTTTAAACATTTTTGTAACAAAAAACATTCAACTAATATGGTTCTACTAGAGTGTATTGACTTCTTAATTGTTATCACTGTATTAGAGAAAATTTATTTTAATTACATTGCTGGAAGCAATATATGGATTATGTGTCTGAGAATTGGCCTGTATGAATGAATATATTGTCGAACAAAAATTCTTCAACAATAGGATAATGACTTACTTAGTACACGAAAAAGGTGTAGAATGTATTGTCTAGCATTAATACTTAGATAATAGCATAATCACTTACTTAGTACATGGCAAAAGTGAAAAAAGCGAAGAATTCTGACTGGAAGAGAGAATGCAAATATGTTTTAAAAACGTTAAATCAGATATTTGTTTTTCTTGCTGGAGACTTTTCTTATTACTATTTGAAACAAAATTTCGATAAAAGTAGCGAATGACACATAATAACACCAGATCAAGTCAGTTCCAAAAATCAGAGGAGTAGACTCCACAACATTCATTTACTACCATTACCGACTGGAATGAGCTTTCAAACTCAATTAAATCTGTTAGATATCATGACTGTTTTAAGTAATTCCTTAAAAACACGTTAATTCAGACAAATCTAGCAATTTTAAGCAATTGAAAAGTATGCCCTTTCTGATCAGAACCAATTTAACATATATCTAACTTTTAAGTTATTATCATACAGGTTAAGCGTTCACGCTTTCATGAGTTATCCTTTGAAAAATAGCCTACTTGGCAAATTTTACAATTGTGCTATTTTGTTTACATATTTTTAATTTGCAATGGTGAATATGATGTCATCCCAAAAACAATTTTACCTTAACGTATTTATCACGTATTTACATTTCTATTTCTAGTTAATAGCCCTTTTCAAAAAGTGTTGTTATATTTTCCTGGGTTTGAACTCTTCCATCAAATGGAGGTACAAACACTCTTTGCTTCCGGTTATCAGTCGTACGGTTGGCTAACAATACACCACTCAAACTCTGAATACATTTTAATTCTAACAAAACTAGTGCAGTGTCACAGTAAACAATGACCTAATACTAGTAATCTAAATATTAAGTGTTATTAACTGTGTTCAGGATGAACAACTTACCATGTTGGGTTGATAACCGCAACTGTTTATTTGTATTTAAATGCCGAAACCGAAAGGCGGACCAAATGATTTTTTGTAAAGGCCTATTGGTAGCTTTTCGATTTAAACCGAGTTGCAACGAAGTTGAACTCAGCTATTGGTTCCAGGGTTAGGGGTGAGCGGGAGGGCAGGCTGGCGAGCGGGTGGATGGATACCAAGAGAAAATAGAACTTCATTTATTTCGGAGAAAATTGGTCAAAAGTCAAGGTCAAGTTTACCTAAAATAGATTGAAAATTTAAGAAAAATTTACCTAACAGTTTGCATTCGATTCAAATGAAAGTTTGATATCCTGTTGGGTACCAGGAAATGAATGAAGGGCTTCGCAGAGCGCAGCATGATACGACCGTAGCATGTCGAACATTGAAATTTGAACAAGTGTAATTAAAAATGAATGAGGACACATTAAAGAGCCTGATACAATAATTAAATGGACACTATATAAAGAGCTTGACACAGTAATTAGCTGCACACAATCTAAGGACAATAAAAATTAGCCCTTATAATTCCTTATACTAGTATATAGGAAATGGTAAGAGGTATGTCAAATTGGTCAACATACTACTTTAACTATATGATTAGAGTATATGAAGAAAGGAATTCCATTAAAATCCAATAAAAAATAAAAAGATTTAACATATTTTGAAAATTGCAATTTCAGCCATTTTGACCCCTTATAGCTAAGAAACGATAAGGGCTAGCTTTTGACATACTACCAAAAGATCACAACAAGAGGACTCCAAAACAAACAAAAAATCAAATGAAATCTGATGAAACATAAAGATTTCACTTATTTCGAAAAATTGCAATTTTGGCCCTTTGACCTGCATTAACTTGGACACAGTTAGAGTTACGCCAAATCGGCTGCATAATAATGAAAGCTTATATCAAGAGGAATCCAAAGAAAAAAAATCCAATCGAAATCTGATGAAAAATAAAATTTCACACATTTCGAAAAATTGCAATTTTGGCACCGTTGACCCCTTGTAGTTTGGAAACGGTAAGAGCTACGCAAAATCCATTAATAGACTATCGAAAGCTTATATCAAGAGGAATTCAAAGAAAAAAAATCCCACCGAAATCCGAAGAAAAATTAAAAGAAAAAGGTAATCTGGAAATTTGCAATTTTGTCCCCATTCTGCCCCTCATAGCTCGGAAAAGAAACAAGTCGTCAAAAATCTGATGGTGCAACTCTATGATTATTTTGAAAAGGAACCCATTGCAAAAAAAACTGCATAAAAAATCGGACTAAAACTTAAAAAAAGTGATTTTTTTAAATCGCCCCCTTTTGTGACCCATTTATCTTGAACGGTATATGCCACGTAAAATCCGTTGCATACTACTGATAGGAAATTTAATTGGGGACGCACTGACAGAAACCCTATCAAAATCCAATAAATAATACATATTCTAAAGCCAAATAAATGACACCAAATTTTGCCCTTTTTGGCCCCTTTTGTAAAACGGGAGGGGCCAAAATGACCAAAACACACCCAGCCTTCCTTTTGTGCCAAAGAACACTGTGGTAAAATTTAATGAGGATTGGTCAACTGGACCAAAAACAAAAGTGTCTACAGACGACGACGCCGGACGACGACGACAGCACCATACTATTATACGACCTCAACTTTGCAGTCGTACAAAACCCTTATTGATTTTGAGAAAGCATGTGCAAGGTCACAGTGACCATAAATAGGCCTAAAGAAAATTTGCTTTTAAGACTATAATTCAAAACTTTACAGCAAATTCAACTGAAAATTGGATAGATTTTGGTGTTCGAGAAAGAAGGAAGGAGAAAGCAGGTTAAAGGTCAAGGTAACGGTAAACTGAAGAAAAGAGAATGAAAATTTCTGAAAAATTTGGTTTCCGTATGATAACTGAATAAGTTTATATCCAATTCAAATGAAACTTAGATATATTGTTGGGGTAAAAATGCTACCGATTTTGCAGATAGCTGGTCAAAAGTCAAGATCACACTGACGAAAAAAAGAAAATTTCAGAAAAGTTACCCCTTTCTTTGACATATTGGACATATTGGGTAATTACTCGAAAAGCTCAATAGGATTCAAATGAAACTTATATGAATTTAAGGGTATATCGTTTCTAAAGAAAGACCTCTATTTTAATTATGTTAACTTTATTTTTGCGAAATTAGTCCAGGTCACATATGATTACAATTTTGTCAATGAAAAGATTAAAGTAAAATACATTTGTTAGAAATTAACTTATATTTCTAGCTACCCCATGGACATAGGAACAAAAATCCAAGACAAAGAAGTACTAAATTTATGTTTGGAAATTGAAATGTTTTATATTGACAATTTCTTAAATGTATAGGTCTGTGCAAACGTTTTTTTTTTTTTATATAGGAGGAAGAAGTATACATGTGTATATATTATATATTCCATTACAGATGCATGTATGGTCATTTATCCTGGATTTCTTTACATTACCAGACCATTTTTTTCAAAATATTTAAATTGCTTTGGAATTTATGTCAATTAGAGCGTCTGTTGTTTCTCCATATTATTTATAGTTATAAGTCATAGTAATGGTATTCATAGCCAAATATAACAAAAGATATTCTATGTCTAAAAAGTTTTTTAAGGTAATAAATATCTGATGGGCATTGTAAACAAAAACTATGTAACCTTAATAGAAACTAGTCCTCCTATTGGTAATTATCTCATTTTGCTCATTGAAATGATTTGCAGAAAATTTACGTTTTCGAAATTATTGAAATCTGAAATAGCTGCTTTCAGGCGACAATTTCATTATATTGAATTGATTAAATTTGTATTAAGTTAAAATGTATTTTAATGGAGTCTGTGGTGAAAGTGTGAAAAAGAGCAACTTTTATTCCAGAAAATTGGAGAATTCTTTAAATCCGTCTGAAGGAACAGCATTACAAGAGAAAGGACATTGTAACAGCTGATATATCAGGTTGATTATATTCCATTCGGTATTTATTATAATCAAGTTTTTACAGTATTTTTAAGGCACAAGAAAAGAGTTCTATGGTCTCGGAAACCTTGGCTGAATAAAATACCGAAGCTAAAAACAAATGACCTTAATTCTAAAGCCTTCGAATTACAATACGTATGAAATGTCTCTTTAATAGATCAAATCTATTTAACTCTACAATACCTCTTTCTTTGACATATTGGAAACTTTTCCCGTCTCCATTATAATTTTTCCGTTATCATTATTAAATCAAAAACTTCCGACATTGTGGATAATTGTTCGCATATGTAGAGGTCAACGTGTATGATATATTTCCAAGGATTAATTTTAAACCAGTGCAAGTATTAATCTTTTGAATTAATGCCACGACCTTTTCACAGTTTAATATTGCAATTTTCTCCCTGCCTTGGTCTAGACAATTAACAGGGGTAGTATTGATGCTGATCCGATTACCATATATATTTCTTAATCTAAATATAAATATTATATAATAACAATAATAATAATAAAAATAAAAATAATAATAATAAGGAAAATGAAATGGCAAAAAAAATACGTTAAAAAGGTTATTTAAAAAATATTTCGCGGGGTCAGTTATACAAAGGGCCCAAAGGACTTGATATAGTATTTGGAGTTCAGGGCTATGCAAAGTTCTGTATGCTATATGTTTTGAATATTTTTTTTCGTTAATATTAAAATGCTTTTATTCTCTGAATACTTAACCAAAACATTTTTAGATATTTTAAATTGTGTTATAGAAATGCTATATACTTGAAATTAACGGAAAAAAGATAGTTCTGAAATTCAAGTACTAGTAGTCTTACTACTAATGATAAAGAGTAAAATTTACAAAAATTTACTGGCATTCATTTCCACAATGGATCTGTAGTACAGCTAATTAAAGGAGATTAAAAAACCACAAAAATACTAAGCATTTTAAGCAAAAACAATACATGCTTCTTTTGAAGAGGTTTTCAAAATCAGTGATTCGTACAGACATTGAAGTACTTAAGACAACACGCCTACCAGATAAAAAAAATAACCGTACATGGTCTTCCTTCACTGCATATGGACATCACTGGCAGTCCTTACTTAAATTCAAAGAAAACTGTAAATTTAGTAGATTGAAGAGAACAAAATGAAAAGATAAGCTTTGAAGTTGGTTAAACTATTTCTGTTTTTTAACTTTAGGAATTTGTTGGTTTTAACTAAAACGTAGTCTTATGTCTGTTCATAGGACTGACTTACTAAAAAAAATAAAAGAAAACGAAGAAATATTATTACTGCTTAAACAGTTGCAATTATTGTTGAGTACAGATTTATGTAGATGCTTGACTTGAAAGTGCATTTAATTGATTAAACCCACCATTTTTTTCATTTGTATCGCTGTAAACTAGTATCACCCAAGATCAACTCTTGCAGCCGCAAGTACCATGGCAACCTCTTACCATTGTTATCAATAACAAAGTACCGAAGTTACTGTGAATTTCAATTCTGCATATGACTATTTCGACAACTTATGTCATTTCATGTGTAAAAAATCTAAAGATCTAAAGAGAAAAGCCATAAAAAGATATTTGAGTTTCCAAATAAAACCGATTTTCGGGCCAGCACTAAAGTAATGGCTACTGTGCTAGTGAAAATCATTGGGGACTAACAGTCTGTTAGTAGAGGCATCGACGAAGTAGTAATAAATAACAAAATACCAACGTTGCTGTGACTTTAGCTTCTACAGATGGCCATTTCGACAGCTTGTGTCTCTTCAGTGCAGATCTAATCAAAACATTTTGGAATCCATAAAACGAAATAAATGTAAAAACTGAGAACAAGTTATCTATAGAGTCTGAATAGAAATGAAATTCTGCTAAGGGCAGATCTATGATAGAGGCGAGTTACTCACAAACAGGCTTATTAAACGAGGATATGTTACCTAAAACTAGATTTATCCCTCCAGAAGTTTTACGACCGACATCACGATCTTGTGTATCTGTTTCCCAGATGACAACACATCTTTCCCTTTAAAAGCTTACTTGTTACTTCCTGTACTGAATTTGACATATTCAACATGGCAGGTGTCTTACTCTACCTGTGCACCTGATCTCGTCTATGTTTTTATTGGGTCCGTGTTGTTCATCTTTGTATGCGTGTGTGTCTTCGTCTTTCTTTTCTGTGCCGTACTCATGTCTTTGTTTCTGTTTTTCCGACGTTGCCATTGTCCTTGGATTGTTCGTTTTAGTTTGACGGTTCGGTTCTCACTTACTTTACTATGCAAGAGGAAGATACTAGTATTTTTAGTTTGGAACAATATTTTCTTAGATTTAGATATTGCAAGTTTCCAAATAATAGGTTTTCGGGCCAGTATAAAAGTTTTGGCTACTTCGCTGAAGAATACCCTTGAGGAATAGCAGTAAACCGGTAGACATTGGCCTTGTAGTAATAAATAACAAAATACCAAAGTTACGGTTAATTTAGTTTCTGCATATTGCGAATCAAATGACGAACTGAAATTCTTTTCGGTTAATTCAATTTAATGGACTGCTGCTAATCAAAAGTGACCAAACCAGATTTTGAATGTGTTAGGGAATAAACAGTTGTGATACAGAATTTGTCAACAATTTGTACTGTAAGTTGTAGACTTATCAATCATTATGGCATCAAAGCATATATGTTATGTGTGGACTTCTAGTGTTTCCAATTTATATGATACAGGTTAGCCTGTTTTTTGTTGCAGAAATAGACGATGGTTGTTATTTTTTTATTTTTACAATTCTTTGTATCTGTGCAATTTGATAAGATTAACTTAGATGTACTTTTAAATGAGATTAAGAACCTTCGAGAGTTTACTAGACACAGTTATACATTTATAAACAACGATCTGTGTCCTTCAGCACGTTCAGGGCTGTTTTAAAATTGCTTTTTGACGTAGAACAGGATTTAACAAATGCTCGGTTATCATTTTCTGGCTTTGGTACAAATTTTCACTATTGAAGGACTGGTGAAAAATTAAAGCATGCATTTTTTTTATTTCTTTTTTTTTAAATAGATAAAAATAATTAGGAAAAATCAATTCCCAAATAAAATATAAATATAAAATGAACTTACCATTTTCAGTAAATAGTTATTAATTCTCCAAAGTAATGTCACATATTTGTCTTTATTTCAGTTGAGATGAAATCATGACTTCACTAACGTTACCCTATCCATATCGTTTTTTGGACTTTCAATGTTTGTTTTATAGCTTAGCTCGTAATCAATTTAAAATTGATAGAATATAAATTAAGAATCCTTTTAAATCTCTTGTAATCTTTCACACTGCCGAAGTAAGATTAGGTTCTGTATAAATATCTTATGTATTATGTAGTGGTTAAAATAAACCTTGGTTAATTCACCGAGTCTTCATAAAAGCTGTTCTGTATTACTTTCAATGGCTTTAGAATATATGTAATTCAGCGAATATTAAATCTCATTTGCACCATTCAAAACTAAATTATTTAAATTTTCCTATTTATTTTAACCATTGATGGACAAGGAATATTTTCCCATTAATTTTAATATGAGAGAGCTGTTCAGTATAACATATGAATCGTTAAAATGGAAATACAACACGAAATATCGTATGGCAGTCTATCATTTATTGATGAATGATATATCTGATTTCATTTTATTTTTGTTTTCAAATACTGAACGGTAATAGTTAAACTAAGATGCGTTAAATATTGTATTCAACAAGTTAAATTGAATGTTTAGTAAAATGTAAATATCAGTTTACTCATAAGTAATTAATTTAAAAAACTAACTAAACATTTGATTAATAGCAACATTTTCAAATTTAAATTGCCTTTGCTTTTGTGCATTTTTTCAAGTACCATCACCAGGTGGAAGCCTCTGCTAATAGACTGATAGTACTTTGATGTTGGCTCAAAGGAGGAAATGCGCAATACTAGTATCTATTTTTTTTTAAATCAAATTTCCAGCAAGATTTCAACATTTATTGGATGTCGCTGAAACATATTTTCGCCCTTGTTTGCCCTAAGTACGCATTTTGCTCTACTGCATAGCATCACGTGCATATCATATGCTTCTACTGTAGGTTCCACAGTCTCTGCTTCAGTGACTTAATGAACATACAAACGCATGTGTATATTATGGTGGTTTATTTCTGACATCCACATAATTTTGGTCGAGATAGTTTTGTCTCGACAAATTGTGATATTATCATGAAAAGTTACGATAATTATCTCGTTATATTGCCTTTTTTCGTTTTATCGCAACTGGCCAAGATAATATTATCGCGATATTTTATAGAAGAGTCGAGATATTTTTCATGACTTTTTTTTCATATACTGCCTGTTTCTGCCATCGACATAATATCTTAGCAACATAGATATATCATGATTTGTCGAGATAAGTATCATGACAAGTCGACATAACTGGCAGCACCAGGAATTTGCAAGAAAGTTATAAATAGATCAAACATTCGGAACTGCTTCAGCTGTCCATGTGCCTACTGCAGCGCGCGTTGTGTCAGGTGGGTTCCGAATATGTTCTAAAAATAACTATCTTGCCGATTGGTGGTATATCGACTTGTCGTGATACTTATCTTGACAAATCACAATACATCTATGTTGCTAAAATATTATGGCGATGGCAGAAACGGACAGGACATGAAAAAAAGTCATGATAACGTGAAATATATCTCTAAAATATTGCGATAATATTATCTCGATCAGTCACGATAAAACGAGAAAAAGACAATTATTGCAACTGATAATATCACATGATAACATGATAATATCACAATTTGTCGAGATAAAACTATCACGACCAAAATTATGTGGATGTCAGAAATAAGCCACCATAGTATATAATTCTTACTCCAAGCGAAGGAAATAGAACTAAATAGGAAATAGGGAAACTATGGTGGCATAGTTCTGCCCCTACTTGTCAGATAATTAAGTAGACTTGTCAGATATTGATGTCAACATGTCAGATATTTATGTTGACTTGTCAGATAATTATGTTGGCTTGTCAGATAAATAATTATTTTGTTATGTGGTCTTTTGACCAGCTAACGCCAATGTCTGCCATCCAAAAGTCAACATAAATATCTAACAAGTCCACATAATTATCTGACAAGTCGACATAATTATCTGACAATTCCACGTAATTATCTAACAAGTCCACATAATTATCTGACAAGTCCACATAAATATCTGACAAGGCGACATAAATATCTGACAAGTCCACATGTCAACTTGCTAGATAATTATGCCGACTTGTCTGATAATTATGTCGACTTGT
>MJUU01056139.1:0-18804 GCA_002080025.1 Modiolus philippinarum
TGTATATCATAGCGCGAATTGAGATGCATTGTTTCACAAAGAACTTGGTACAGATCATCGTTTTCATGTCTTCGTGTGTTTCTTGGACGAATTATTATCTCCATAAAGAGCAGGGTATTTCTGCTCATGTCTTGTCAGCTTTTGCGTCTTGTCAGCATTCACAAACCTTTCATTCAGGTCTCTTCTTTAGAATTAAATTTCAAACTGTACTTGATCAAGATGGTGCTGTCATTGTTTAGTCTATGTTGAGTGTACAGCAGGGAACCCATAATATGTAATAGGTTTCTGGTATAAAATCAAAATTCTTTGAATATTTGTCTCTAATGGTTTGATTGCCANGGCTGGTGTGATCAAATGAAGATGGCCACCAGTAAATACTTGCTGACTGTCAGAAAGGCATGTTAATTTTCTTGATGAGCAAAACATGGTTTTTGTACCATTCTTGGTTTTGATATCATCATTATAATTAGACCCATAGTAAAAAATGAGTAATTATGCACGACATAGACAGGCAAGAAGACTAAATGACATAAAATTTCAATAGATCAGATACTGATCATTGCCATCATAGACACTAATCCACCAGTCCCTTTGGGACTTTGATTGCCAAAATACTTTCTTAATCTTTACCTTATTATATGTTACAATTATTTTTCTATATAATATATTTTGTCTTTCAAAGATGTATTTGATTGGCCACTAAACTGTATGCATTGCTGACAAGTAATAACAAGCAGTTTCTTGGCCTCACAGCCTGCATAATTAGTTTGTGTTAAATAAAGCCTTTGCTGATGAAGTGTTGACATTAACCTTGAGAACCACAGATGGATTTGATTATTACATGGCATGTATGATGCTATGAGGTGCTGACTAAGTATTGTGACTTTGGTGCCTATATATCATCCAACATGGCCATCTGTGGGGAACTTTATTTATTACTGGACTGTATGGAAAGAGCACATAAAGAATTTTTTATCTGAAACAACTTTGGTAGTTAGAATAAAACTTAATCACAATGCATCTTAGATGGTCCATTTCAAAACAAATGTCCCTCAAGTATGCACCTTATGCAAATTGGCTACCAGTTGGAAACACAGTTTAATATTGGAGTACATTCAAAGATCTTCTTCTTTAAAACCATTTGACCAATTGGAAATAAACTTTGGCACAACACTTAATTTTCTTTAAAATTGTGTCCTGCAGATCCATCCCTTATCCAAGATGGCAGGCAATAGGGAAAATAGTTTGATCATATAACATAAATGTTTGTTTACATAGTTTGAAAATGAGACCCTTTAACATAGAAGTTTATTTGAATTTATGTATTGACCATGGTCCAGGTGAGCGATACAGGCTCTTGAGAGCCTCTTGTTGAAACAGTAATTTAGAACTATTGACAAAGTCGCTGTACAAACTACAGGCATGACAATAGCGAATGAGTTGTGAAATGTAGACGCCATATGCCGGAGATGTGGAAATATTATTGCTCAAAAACGGGAAGTTCACTATTAGAAAGACTTTTCATAGAGTTTTGTTTTCAGACGTCCAGAGTTTATAAAGGTAGGGTTCGGGTATGCTCCTGCTAATGGTGTATCAGTGGTCTCTCATTAGGATATATAAGATGAAGGTTATCCTTAGAATGGGGATTGCTAAATAAAAGAACCTATAACGAAAACTGAAATTTAACGTCTGCTGGAATACTTGTTGACCGAATTCTACATAAAATTTTATCAATTACAAATGCCAGAATCGCTATGACATCCTCTTTATTATATTTCTTGTTTGAATCAGTGTGATTTTTAAGAAATTAGGCTCTTTTTTTACCTAATACCATATATGAATATCTTGTTTCACCTTTTTTAGTGCAGAAAGACTGATGTACGAATTTCCAAAGTACTGACTTTAACTTATCATGTGGGAGAGGAGTAAAGTGTGTAGAAAAATCAAATGTTTTGACACTGATGCAATATTGAAGTTTAGTGGAAGATAAGATTTTCTAACAAGTCTTTGCAGTTTTTGAGATTCCACCTCTGATTGGCCACGCATGTTGAGTAAACTTTGACTGCAATAAGTATTGAAGTCAGGAGCTTAGAAAAGGGATTTGTTCTGCATTTTGCAGAACCAGCAGTACATCTGTGTTTGTAAGGGCATTTAAGTAACTTAGTTACCTAGTAGATACAAGGCATGTTGTTGTTATCTTCACTTCAATTGATACAAAAGGAAGACAATACTTTTTAGCTCACCTGGCCTAAAAGGCCATGTGAGCTTTTGCCATCACTATGCGTCCGTCGTCC
This sequence comes from Modiolus philippinarum, assembly GCA_002080025.1. Taxonomy (NCBI): domain Eukaryota; kingdom Metazoa; phylum Mollusca; class Bivalvia; order Mytilida; family Modiolidae; genus Modiolus; species Modiolus philippinarum. The sequence goes on from MJUU01056139.1 coordinate 2,295, forward strand.
GTCGTCCGTCTGTCGTCCGTCGGTCAACAATTTAAAAAATCTTCTCCTCTGAAACCGCTTGACCAAATGACACCAAACTTGGCCTGAATCATCACTAGGGTATGGCTTCTCAAAATTGTGTTCGATAAGTTCCGCAGTCAAACAAAATGGCCGCCGTTGCTAAAAATAGAACATAGGGGTAAATTGCAGTTTTTTGCCAAAAACTCAAAATCTGTTATAGATATCAAAAATTTGACGAGGTAAAAATGATCAGCATGGCAAGGTCTACCCGCCCTGCAATTTTGAAGAAAATCTGAAAACTCGTCTTGGAGTTATTGCCCTTTTTCCGTAAAATTTTCAACCTTTTAATTTATTTTATTTTTTATTTGAAAAAGGTCAACTTTAAATTGCAAAAATGTTCAGCATTTCAAGATCTAATTTTGAAGAAAATCCAAAACCCCTTGTAGGAGTTATTGACCGAATTTTAAAAAATTTTGTATTTTTTGTCTTTTATTTCCAAAACTATACAAGATGAAGGTTAAGTGTAATATTATGAAATGCTTGCCATGCTGTGGCAAATTCAAAACTGGTGTTGAAAATAGTTTGTTGACTTCCATTTTCAAAATGGCCGCCAAAAAAGGGCGGGAAAATTCAACATTGTCGGATTTAAATGAAATTTGGTTTCCAAATAGATATTGATGTTGCGACTTCAAAACCGGTGTTGAAAATTGTTCGTTGACCTCCATTTTCAAAATGGCCGCCAAAGAAGGCGGGAAAATTCAACATTGTGTGATTTCAATGAAATTTGGTTTCCAAATAGGTATTGATGTGGTAACTTCAAAACTGATGTTAGAAATTGTTCGTTGACTGCCATTTTCAAAATGGCTGCCAAAAAAGGCGGAAAATTCAACATTGTCGGATTTAAATGAAATTTGGTTTCCAAATAGATATTGATGTTGCGACTCCAAAAATGGTGTTGAAAATTGTTCGTTGACCTCCATTTTCAAAATGGCCGCCAAAGAAGGCGGGAAAATTCAACATTGTGTGTTTTCAATGAAATTTGGTTTCCAAATAGGTATTGATGTGGTAACTTCAAAACTGATGTTAGAAATTGTCCGTTGACTGCCATTTTCAAAATGGCTGCCAAAAAAGGCGGGAAAATTCAACATTGTCTGATTTCAATGAAATTTGGTTTCCAAATAGATATTGATGTTGTGACTTCAAAACCGGTGTTGAAAAATGTTCATTGACTGCCATTTTCAAAATGGTGTCTGCTAAACTGGTCTCAAAAGTGGTCCTTATTAAGAATGTTTTTGTCAAAAAAGCCCAGCAAAGATATAAAGTTAAACATAATCAATGAAAATTGGTTTCCAAATAGGTATTGATGTGGCAACTTCAAAACTGATGTTAGAAATTGTTCGTTGCCTGCCATTTTCAAAATGGCCACAAAATAAGGCTGGAAAATTCAACCTTGTCCGACTTCAATAAATTTGGTTTCCAAATAGATATTGATGTTGCGACTTTATGGTGTTAAAAATTGTCGTTGACCCCCATTTACAAAATTGATGTCTGCTAAACTGGTCTCAAAAATGGTCCTTAGTAAGAATGTTTTTGTCAAAAAAGCCCAACAAAGATATATAGTTAAACATAATCAGACTTCAAGTTCAAGATATTGGTTGTATTTGACCTACCAAAGTTGGAGAGACTGAAGTTCAACTGTATAACTTACAATGTAAGCTTGGTTGTGGAAAATTAAAACCAGGTGAGCGATACAGGCTCCTGGGAGCCTCTGGTTTATTGTATAAGATGTCCTCGCTGGTATGGTTGAGAGTTTGTAAGTGAGGTTGCCAAAGGAATTGTGAATACCCATCTTCCTTCATCAAGCAGTCAATGTAGTGCCTTTTGTGATTTTCTTATGGGCCTTGTCAACTGGTACAAAAACTAAACTGTCATGGAGAAAGGACAATATATAAATGCTTTTTTGATTTGGGCTTAATGGTTGTTTTAAGGTGTCTCATTCGAGCTACAATCAATGACTTTATGGACGGTCTGATCCAGTCGGACAGTGTTTCAACAGTGTTTCAACCTTTTCATTCTCTCTGTTAGCCTATTGTTTGGCATATTCCGCAACTGTGTCCATCAATATTTTTAAAAAATGGGTCAAAGACTCAAATGGCCGGGTTGCGTTTTGGTGCTTCTAGCTATAAAATGTTGATTAATTGGTTCCCTAATGGGTGTGTGTATAGAATATGTTGAAAATATTGATAAAAGATGACTAAGTAAAAAAGTCTGGAAAAATATGAAATAATATCGGAAATAATTCCATAAAGTCAGGCGCACATCTTCAATATATATATAAACATTCTGTGAAGTTGATGACAATTGTAGGAGGATCTGATTTCACAAAATATGTACCCTATGTTAAACATTTTGATAAAAAAAGGACTAAGTTCCAAAGTCCGGAAAAATTGGAAAAAATTTCCAAAATATTTCCATAAAGTCAGGTGCACATCTTCAATATATATAGAAACATCCTGTGAAGTTTCAAAGATGTGGGTTGAAAACTGTAGGAGGAGTTGATTTCACAAAATAGGTACCTTATGTTAAACATTTTGATAAAAAATGACTAAGTTCCTAAGTCCGGAAAAATTGGAAAAAATTTCCAAAATATTTCCATAAAGTCAGGTGCACATCTTCAATATATAAAGAAACATCCTGTGAAGTTTCAAAGATGTCGGTTGAAAACTGTAGGAGGAGTTGATTTCACAAAATAGGTACCCTATGTTAAACATTTTGATAAAAAAATGACTAAGTTCCAAAGTCCGGAAAAATTGGAAAAAAAATCCAAAATATTTCCATAAAGTCAGGTGTACAACTTCAATTTATGAAGAAACATCCTGTGAAGTGTCAAAGATGTGGTTTGAAAACTGTAGGAGGGGTTGATTTCACAAAATAGGTACCCTATGTTAAACTTTTTGTTAAAAAAATGACTAAGTTCCAAAGTCTGGAAAAATTGGAAAAAATTTCCCAAATATTTCCATAAAGTCAGGTGCACATCTTCAATATATATAGAAACATTCTGTGAAGTTTCAAAGATGTGGGTTGAAAACTGTAGGAGGAGTTGTTTTCACAAAATAGGTATCCCATTTTCCCCGCCCGCCGCCCGCCCGCCCAACATTCACCATACTATAACCCGGATTAGCAACCCGGCCAATTATATTTCCAAGCTGATGGGTTGTAGCTAACGATATTTTGGACCGTTTTTGAACAGATTACGAAATTTCTTATTGTTTATAGTGTTGAGGTCCCCAGTTATAACTTGACCAGCAGGAGCGTACATAAATGGGGAAAAGCGAAGAGTAATCGGGCTAGTTTTGATTTGAAGTCATCAATTTGGACGTTTCGCAATATCCGTTTGTGATTTAAGATATTGGTTGCAATTAGTCTTGTATAGCTTTAAGATATCAGAGGGACTGTTTGGTCTTTAAATTATGGGTTTTTGCGCTAATTTGTTTGTTATGAAGAATATTGCCAAGGTTGATGGCATTTAGCCTTCGTTTAGGAACTTCAGTTTCAAGAATGAACCATGTTCTTGTTCATTGGCAGTCGTGCTAACAGGTTTAAATAGTCCCCGAAGAGCAATATCTAGGTCAATTGCAGTTAATTTGTATTCAAGTGACAATGGATCTGATACTGAAGAATTCAACAAGTTTTATAAAATGACTGTAATTTTGAATGGGGTAAAGAGTATAGCTTTATGTGTGTGTGATGAAAACCTAAGGGGTCATTCATGTATGGAAGAAGACTAGCAATTGATATGTCGTGCAAATGTGCGGCAGTGTAATGTCGATGCTCATGGCTTTGTTGACGACGTGGCTTCCATTCAAGATATTCAGCACATTGACAGAACTACATCCCAGGCTTTTACAAATTTTTTATACGTTATTTAATTTATCATTGCAACCGTACGGTATTGTGGTTCTCTAATCCAGTATTCTTCTTGCTGTAAACGGTATGTTGTACTTAAGGTTTAGTGTTTCGTGTGGTAATATATTTTCTAAAGGGTTTTTCTTTCATGTGGACGATCGAATGGTCCGTTTATTTGAAGTGAGTTTAGACATGTCGAGCCTTGTCCTTGACTTCGTGGCGCGATGATCACTCATTCTTTTGCTCAATCTACCTTGATTTCTCCAACATAAATCAATCCACAAAGAGTACACTCTAAACCATAACCTAGTTTTTGCGATGCGCAATTTAGGTCATCATGTGTTCTGACATTGTATTCAAGTTGCTGGTAAAAGTTGAACCTGTCAGTAGCATGCCACAGGTTTTTCAATTTTTGATACGACATTTTGAAATGGAACCAAAAGAACCAGAAACATCAAAAGATAAAATATCAGATACTTCAACATGTTTTGTGATGGAAAATGAGTAAGCCCATATAGATTTTGTAAATCCATTATGGGTAGCCGGCTAATGGAAGACGATTGAGCAGGATATTTTTTGTTTCGTGCGAAGTGTTTGCCGCTTTTATAAGGGTTTTTTTATTTGGTGAGATTTTGTCATCACTTGACGTCCATCATCAGTCTGTCGGATAGTCCTCGTCCGCCCCTCTGTCATAACTTTTTCTTCAAAGATCTAATGAACAATAGAAACTAAAGTTTGTGTAGATATTTTTTTTTTAATTCTTAACTTTGCAATTTTTAAATTTACTGATTTAACGGTTTTAATGCGTAAATGAATATAATATTTTTTCGTTGAATGTTCAAATTTTCTTTTTTCTTGCTTTATGTTTCAAAAACTATAAGATGCAAAGGTAAGGAAAAAAGTGCAAAATGGTCAACATGTAAAGAATGCTCAGTTTGTGTATAGATGAGAAGTTGTCTGACAAAAACCGTCACATATATAAAAATCTGACAATGTAATGTAATCTACATGATTTGCAAACTTTGAAAAAAAAAACAAATATTCTATAGACCATTTTAAAATAATTGTTCATTTAGCTTCCATTTCTCTTATATTTAAAATAGCTGTACCACACAAAGGTTCAAGTATAGTAGCAGATAAAATCTAAACGTTTTGAAGACCATAAAATCAAAGATGTTAAAAGCTGAGAGAGTTTATGGGTTGCCTAACGTTTTGATTTCATCTGCATTGAGACATAAGTTATCGAAATGCGCATATGCAGAAATTCACAGTAACCTCATTATTTTGTTATTCCTCAGAAAACTAAAGTATAAATTGAGTAGAAATCGTAACATTGTAGGATTTTAAGAATATATTCAAATTCATACAAGAATTACTGTCCTTTTTGATTTTCATTTCAAAACCATCAAGAGACAGGCGTGAGGTTTAAATTGCAAAAATATCAAGGACTACATTTTGTGTTTCAGGGTTTCACCTATTTCTTACAAGATCTATTGCATTTTTCATGATTTTCATATTTTTGTATGCTATTCTAAATACTATGAAAATATTAAAATTGAACCCGAGGCTCACATGAGCCTGTATCACTCAATTGGTTGCAACTGATATAATAAAATCTTCCAAAAATCCGAGGTGACAACAGTTAGTTTTTTGATGGTAGTAAATCATTCGTCTTGTGGATAACTGTTATGTTAAAAAAAGCCTAATTAATATCAATTTGATGTATGATACAGTTTTCAAGAATAAACAGTCTCCAACATTTACAAATAGGGAACAATGTTAAACTAAGATCTGCAGTGACGTCCATCCTTGACTTATGATCATACTAAATTCATGCATTTGTTTAATGACAATCATGTTGCCATGTTTAGTTAATATGAACTTAATATATGAAACGGTTTTCAAGAATAAGAAACAACGTTTTCCATTAGGGTCAAATATTAATCTACGATCTGCAGTGCTGGCCATTTTGAATTTATGAGTGATATCAAAATCAAACATTTGTTATTTGTTCAATGACCATGTTATCATGCTTAGTTAATAACTTCATGAATGAAACAGTTTTCAAGAATTAAAAATTAACAACATTTCCAAAAGTGTCTTATTTCAAACTAAGATCTACAATGGGGACAATTTTGGATTAATGATCGGTACTAAATAACAATACCGAAGTTTCTCTGAATTTAATTTCTGCATATGCGCATTTCGACAACTTATGTCTCTTCAGTGCAGATAAAATCAAAACATGGGGAAATCCATGAACCGAAATATTTGTAAAAGCTGATAGAGAACAAATTACCAATATGATCTAAAAAGGAGAGCCAAAATCAGCTAAGGACAGAGCTATGCAAGAGGGAGATATTCCTTAGGTTTTACCAACATTTTCTGGAATTTAAATATTGCAAATTTTCAAATAAAATCGGTTTTCGGGCCAGCACCGAAGTACTGGCNACTGGGTTGGTGAATACCCTCGGGGACTAACAGTCCACCAGCAGTGGTATCGACCCAGTGGTAATAAATAACAAAATACCGAAGTTTCTGTGAATTTAATTTCTGCATATGCGCATTTCGACAACTTATGTCGCTTCAGTGCAGATAAAATCAAAACATTGGAAATCCATGAACCGAAATATTTGTAAAATACTAAAATTATTCATTTGTTATATAACCATCATGTTACCATGCCTCGCTAATGTATGGAACGGTTTTCAAGGATTAACAACTTACCATATTGTCCTATAGTGTCATTTGTTAAACCATGTTTCCCGTTGCAGCCATTTTGGATTAGATGCAAATCTGTACAAAATATGTAGATATTGTAGATCTTGATAAGATGAACACTTTTGCTATTCAAACTTGACCTTTATCTCATAGTCTTTTTAAAATATAAGACAAAATGTATGAAATTGCAAAAAATTTGACCAACTCCTAAATGGATATTTAGATTTCCTTCAAAATTTCCAGGTGGGTAGATCTTTATCTGATGAAAATTTCGGCAATTTAAAGTTGACCTATATCTCTTATATTTTTTCTAAACAGATAGAAAATATAAAAATTTTGAAATTTTACGGAAAAAGGTTAATGTCTTCAAGACGAGTTTTCAGATTTCCTTAAAATTGCAGGGCGGGCAGATCTTACCATGCTAGATTTTTGATATGTAATTGTTTTTGAGTTATTTGCAAAAACAGCAATTTACCCCTATTTTCAATTTTTAGTAGCAGCGGCTATGTTGTTTGGTCTGCGGTCTTAAAAATTACAAATTGTAAGTACATAACCACAGGCTAAGTTTGCCTAGTATTGGCTTATCAGTTTCATCAAAGAGAAGTTTTGAAATTGTTGACGAAGGACGGAGGGATAACGGACGAAAAGTGATGGCGACAGCTCATATGGCCTTTTTGGCCAGGTGAACTTAAAACTATACAAAATGTCGGAGGCTACATCTTATTTCGAATTGTCCGCCAGACCTCTGCAGATTTGTCGCAATTTGTATTCTTTTTACTTTGAAAGAATTACAACAGAAAGATTTGTTTCATTAAGGGAGGGAGGTGTTAAGTATCTGGGTGGCTTCATGTTCTCTTGCAACTTTAAAGCTGTCAGTTTAATCCGTTAATTCTCATTTCTAGGTTTTCGTGAAATTGTGTTTGAAGCCATATTCCACTTAAAATATATTTGTTTTAATGATATTTGTTTAGGTTGAGGATATACTGTCAAAGAACAGATATTTAACAGGTGATCGGTTTACGGAGGCTGATGTCCGTCTTTTTACAACGTTGATCAGATTTGACGTGGTATATGTTGGACATTTTAAGGTTTGTATTAAGTACCTTTATTGATTGCAAATATTACATCACCGAAAGAAGTACAAGACTGCAAATGAGAAAAGCATTAAAGCAAAGTCATGTTTGAATTAAAAAGGGATCAAAATCATTGAAAACAACTACCGCAAACGTAATAGCGTACAACAAAAATAGGAGCAAAACAGCAGACATTATTTTAAGGAATAACTGAACAAATATTGATTCATGCACGTAAGGAATTCGATAGGTTCAGGTGGTTCTGGGGATATATATCGAATATTTTGCAGTCCACGTGATGTAAAAATACTCAAACCAGCAAGATAAATATGACTATCGCATATGTAAAAACTGACCCTTTGAAATGCGTAAATAGCATAATGTGAAACGGTAATTCTGTAAGTCTATAAAATACAACCATTGCATGATGACGACCAAGACACTAAATAAGTCTTCAATTTTTGTATTTTATATCATTGATTTGGTAGTCTATGTGTCAAATCTTACTAGGAAATTATAATAAGAGCATGTTTTTGAACTCGTACAAACTCCAGATATACTTTATAAGTAGATGAAACAGAAAGTTGCCAAAGAAATGGAAATAATTGCCAGTTTTCAAGTCAAGGTCATAGGATTGCTGTTTTGTATTGATATTAAGTATATATGTCAGATTTCAAAAAAAAATAAGTATTTCAAAGAAAGCTAAATATCAATATACTTTAATTACAAAGCCAGGCATTTGGTTGTGTGTTGTGAGAACTTGAATTAAATCTTCTTTTTTCAAATAAAACATTGAATGTGTAAGTAGAAGATCGTACTTTGTATTTGCTAGAAATATGATAACGTAGTGGAACCACAAGAACCAAGTTCGTAATAAATGTGTTTTGATATAAAGATGATGGTCGATATTCGCATACTGTACAGTTATATCACAGATTATTATGTTTTCTTAGTGTAACAAGAAAAGAATAGTGGATTATCCAAACCTTTGGGGATATACACGGGAGATTTACCAGAAAGATGGAATTAAAGAAACGGTGGATTTTGAACATATGAAATTCCATTACCAGGTAAGGTATATTCATAAAAAACTCTTGTGATGTTGTTATGTCACTTTTACTGATACTACACTGAAGAACAGGTGATCAGCATGCTGGCATTTCTCATTGACAACATATTTGTCCAGTTTGGGGCAAGATATTCCAACAGACAGTCGGCATTCTAATGGGAAGAACTGTGCTCTGCTCTTAGCCAACCTGTTTTTGTTCACTTACGAAACAGAACTTTTGCAAAATTTGGTCAAACAAAATAAAATTAAAGAGGCTAGATCCTTTAATTACTCATACAGATATATTGATGATGTCTTGTCGCTTAATAATAGTAATTTTGCCGACTATATTCCTTTAATATATCCCCCAGAACTTGAAATAAAGGAGACTACAGACACTGACCATTCTGTTTCGTTTTTAGATTTATTTTTATTACATTTGGAGTTTGACGACAGTGGCAACCTCAGCACACGAATTTATGACAAAAGAGACGATTTCAATTTTGATATTGTAAACTTTCCACACCTCGATATATTGCAAAATGAGGGTTACTTTTTTATGCAAATTTATGAATATTCATAACCAGTTATACCACGTGACCATAGAGAAGTGCCTGAATCCACTTTTTCAATTACCAGCGTTATACGGATAATATTATCTTTTTCACCGTATTCGACTCTAATTTTACCTGCACAAATAAAGTTTCCGGCGCGAATTTCATGAAATAAATGTGAAATCTGTGTAAATGTTGACAAAATTGGGACAGTTTCATAAGGTCCTCATCAAAAACATGCATTTTTTAACATTCGTGGGAACCTTTATTTCATTTCTGTTGATGTAAGTAGGTATATCACTGAATTATTAGTGTTAAACACTTGCATATTCTTTCAATACAAGTTGTTTACATCTTGGGCTTACTTGACAATTTCAATTTCAAATCACAGAAAATCGACATCTTGCAATATCTTGACAAAGACAATACTACGCAATTCGCTTCAGATATGATTTCCTTCCGGGAACCTTGAATTTTTTAGATATTTTATTCATTTAAATGTGTGGTGAAGGAAGGAAACGTAAACTGTACATTTTATTCATGTAAAACTGACATTTGTATACAATGTCCGGGCCCTTCATGAAAATGTTTCATTTCTTTTCACAATGTATTTGATATTTTGACGTCATTTTGTCAAAAAATGGCGATATATGCAAATGAGCAAAACGGAAAGATTTTGCCATATGACATTGTAAACTTTCCACACCTCGACAGCAATATTCCGTCTACCCCATCGTATGGAGTATATATTTCTCAATTAATCCGTTACGCTAGAGCATGTAGTCACTATCAAGATTTTTTGAAACGACACAGACGTTTAATTCGTAAACTTTTAAACCAGGGCTTCGAGAAATGCAGATTAATAGTTTTTCTGAAGAAATTTATTGGACGATATCCAGATTTGATTGGTAAATATTCAATTCCTATTTCCAATTTTATTGAAGACGGTTTTGTTTAAGTTTTGGCTTCTACCTTGATGTTTCTCTTTTAGCAACTTTAGTGTGATTTGTGCACCGAGCGACAAAAACATTTTACCTGTATGAGACAAGGCTTGTACATCGAACGACAAAAACATTTTACCTATTAGAGAAAATTTTTAAGTTTCTTTGCTCTCCGTCATTCACCTAGAAATATTCTTTGATCTTGCTGATTATAACATGTATCAATTGGCTGGAGTCACTACAAATTAAAAGGCACTATTTTTTATAGTACTATTTTCGAGGTCTGTCAAACATTGGCGTATTGAAATAGAGTAGTGCCCCCTGACAATATTATGACTTTGACATTTAACACAATCTGGGCACACATAAGCTATAGTTAGTTGTCATATAAGCGGGAGGTTGATGCATCATTAAACCTGGTTTAACCCACCATTTTATTTATTAAATGTCCGTTTCAAGTCGGGAATATGACGGCTTGCCAAAAATGTTCTGTGTCGGATTGTGTTTCCCTGATTCAGTCGAATGTTATACGGATTTTCCTTACTGGTCTCTTCTTTTGATCGATTCGGACTTTTGTTGTCACTTTTATTTACATTTGAAATGTTATAATGAAATACCATTTTTCAAAGGTATCGATTTCCTTTAATATCAATTCATATGGTTCAAATTGAAGTAACTACATATATGACAGGTATGATATTCTGTTACAATTGAGTGAATATTATATTCTTTGACTTAAATTTAAACTAAAATATCCACAGCATTAACACATAGATAATATAAATGAACAAAGTAAAATGGTGTGATAGGCCACAATTAAAAAGTAAAAATACACCTATTGTCAAATTTAAACAACTAAATATATCGAAAACGGAAAAGAAAGTTGACAGCCCAACGTTTCAGCGAGTACGGCCTTCTTCGAGGGGCAACTGTCGAAAAATACATTGTAAATACAAGAGATAGCTGCCAAATGGTTGACCATAGAAGAAGACAAAAGACAAACGTAGACAACGATAGGAACTCGGGATAGCCAGACTTGGTACCGGCACTAGCAACAGTTAGCGGTAGGGTTAAACCCGACTTTTGATACCAAAGCCTCCCCTATAGTATAATAAACATACAAATAAAACCCAATACAGGTAGACTACAAACTCCAAGAACACAATCTTGAAAAGGAAAGAATAAGACAAAACGTAATTTAGAAAGATTGGCCAAGGTGTGTTCGTCGTTAAACTGCCGGCTAGTTCAAGAAGCATAGTCTGCTAGTAAAACACTGTCGCTCTACGGAAGACAAACCTTTTTTGTCTCGCCCGCGACGAAGGTCACGGAAGGCAAGACATATGCGTGCAAAGTATGACGGCGGCGATGACGGCGTAAACTCAAGTTATTTCATAGAACCCTTTGATGTAGGATCTTTATATTTAGTCCATAGGTAGCTTACACCGTACCCTATGTAGCACACACAAAATCATGTGACCTTGTCATATATTTCACGATTCAGTGCCTAGGTTAAGTTTTTTTTGCTTAAGTCTGTTTCTCAATAATTGCAATGTTTAGGTCAATGAAATTTGGTATATAGCTTGGTCTTGGTTAGTACATGTCAGTCTGCTATATGGCCATTGACCTTGACCTCAATTTCATTGTCCAGTGCCTAGGTTAAGTTTTTTTGCTTAAGTCTGTTTCTCAATAACTACAATTTATAGGGCAAAGTTATTTGGGATATAGCTTGGTTACATGTCAGTCTGCCAGATGGCTTTTTACCTTGACCTCAATTTAACGGTTTAGTGCCCAGGTAATTTGTTTTGTTAAATCTGTATCTCAATAACTACAAGTGAAATGTCAATGATATTTGGTATATAGCTTAGTCTTAGTAAGTACATGCCAGTCTGTCAGATGGCTTTTGACCTTGACCCCAATTTCACGGTTCGGTGCCAAGGTTAAGTTTTTTGCTTCACTCTGTCTCTCAATAACCACAAATGACTAAATACCGAAGTCACTGTGAATTTAATTATTACATATGCGCATTTCGATAACTTATGTCTCTTCAGTGCAGATAAGTGATAAGTCATTGGTATTAAGAATATAGCTTGGTCTCGGTTTGTTCATGACAGTTTGCCATATTATTCTTGATCGTGACCTCAATTTCCAAATAGAATCGGCTTTCGGGTCAGCACCGAATTACTGACTACTGGGCTGGTGAATACCCTCGGGGACTAACAGTCCACCAGCAGTGGCGTCGACCCAGTGGTAACAAATGACTAAATACCGAAGTCACTGTGAATTTAATTTCTGCATATGCGCATTTCGACAAATTATGTCTCTTCAGTGCAGATAAAATATAAACCTTTGAGAATCCATAACTCAACGATATGTTAAAACTGATAGAGAACAAATAACCAATATGATCTAAATGTAAAGCCAAAATCAGCTAAGGACAGAGCTTTGCATGAGGGAGATCCTCCTTAGTTTTCAACAAAATTTACAAAAATTTAGATATTGTAAGGTTCCTAATAGAATCGGCTTTCGGGTCAGCACCGAATTACTGACTACTGGGCTTGTGAATACCCTCGAGGACTAACAGTCCACCAGCAGTGGCATCGACCCAGTCGTAACAAATGACTAAATACCGAAGTCACTGTGAATTTAATTTCTGCATATGCGCATTTCGACAACTTATGTCTCTTCAGTGGTGATAAGTGATAAGTCATTGGTATTAAGAATAAGCTTGATCTCGGTTTGTTCGTGACAGTTTGCCATATTACTCTTGATCGTGACCTCAATTTCATTGTCTAGTGAACATGGATACGGTTTTCTGAGTAGACCAGTTTCTCAATAACTAAGTGGTAGGACAATAATATTTGGCAAGTATAGTGCTCTTGAGGGGTGCATGACTGCCTGCTATATGGATTTTAATCTCGTCAATTTCATGGTCTAGTAAGCATGGTAAAGTGTTCCATATTACATCTGATTCTTACTAACTGTAGGCGACAGGGCAATAATATGTGTTATATAGGTTGCCCTTTAGTAATACCATATGTTTTTTCATGTGACGTAAATTTCACGGTCTATTGAACCTGTTAAGATCGTCAGTATTTGTTAGTTGTAGGTTGATGATATTTAAGTCTGTGACCCCAATTTCATGGTCTATAGTGAGCATGTTTTGTTTTTCTGATTAGGCCAGTTTGAATCTTTTCATCCGTTTTGCGACCAAGCAAGGACGTGCGAGACATCTATTACGGTCCAAACTTGTTACTTTGTTCATTTATGTTAATTTTTTGCAATTGCACAACATATTTTTTTTAATCTTCATAAAAAATCAAGATTGTAGATGCTCTAATAAGCAAAGCAAAGGTCATTGTCGATTATTAAGTTCGTGGACAAGGGAGGCATTCTCGCTGCAGTTCCAACACATGTTGATTACTTTATTTGATTGTGTCGGCAACAAGTATACAAGTACCATGAATTGAGAGCCCTTATTAAATTCAATAAGATGTTGTTGGAAAAGACTTAACATTATTAAGTAGATAACTTGAAATATTACATTTTTGTGAAAAAAGTAAACCTGATATAAAACATATAATTAAAATCAAAATTATACTCTTTTCAGATGAGCCATGTCAGCATCAACCCACATGGTATTGTATCTATTGGTCCTGATATTGACTTCAACGAACCACATAACAGAGATAAATCAAATTTCAATTAACAAAATGACTAATTACATGATGAAATTAATCTGAAGTACATTGAAAATTGAAAAATGAGAAAGAACATAAACCTTCTTATGATCAGGGGAAGCCTTCTATATCTGGAAGCATTGTTTTCAATACCTGTAAGGGAAAGCATTGTTGTTTCAACGGACTCTAAGACTTCATGGAATATTTACCGTGCGTTTATACACGAATCATTAACGAAAATTGTGAATTTTAAAATATGGAGGTCGATGAAGTCATATTAATGTATTAGAAACAGAAATCTGTATTTTCCCCATTTATCTTTAAAAACACTGCTTAACCATAAATAGAAGCATCGATCATATCATATAATAATGTGTAAGAGCTTTAAAATAGCCTTTAGAAGTTTATCACTTGTTTGCTGCTTTTATAACTCAACTTGATTGTAATTGAAGTAACAAAAGCAAACGAATAACGAGAACAAAAGGAAAAATTATGCCATGCAAACATTCGAAAATTCATGGACCAGTTGCTTCTGCAAAATACTGTATGAACCTCGACATTGTTGCGTCCATGTACCAATTTGTGGGTGACACGACCCATATTGTCAGTACCTGTTTATCGAAAACTCAAATATAGGAATATTAAACAGTTCGCTTGATATAATTTCCTTTCTTACTCTTGTATTTTTTTTTGTTTTTGTTCTTATACGGGTTTGTACGACAAATGCAACAAACGGTGTCATAATGGAGCACCAATACGGTGTTCCAAAATGCAACTGTTGTATTGGATAACAGGAAACATCTACAATGGAAGGAAATTACAATAACATTCTACAATCTTCCGGGGAGACCACACATGAAAAACACAAATAAGGCAAAAGACAAACGTAAGCAATGATAGGAACTCTGGACAGTCGGACTTCGAACTAGCACGAGCAAAAGCCAGTGGTAGCGTTAAACCGGTTTATGTGTACCCAAACCTCCCCTTTCTCTGTCACGTTTCTCTACAGTATAAGAATTATAAACGAATAAAACCCAATACAGGTAGACCAATAACTCCATGACCACAATTTTGGAAGGAGAGAAAATGACAAAACGTAATGTTGAAAGATGGGTCAAAGGGTGCTCGCCTCTAATTTTTCGGCTGGCTCAAAGAGTCTAGTCTGCTGTAAAACACTGTCGCACTACAGAAGAAAAATCGAATTCAAATCTTCCCGAAGAGTTTGGTAAAGAATCATCATACATTTCAGCTGATATCACCAATATCAGTGAGAGGCCAGTATGTATGTAAAATTTTCAGGTCACCAGATCTCAAAGCTAATTTCAAGCATTTTACTTTTTACATTTTACCTACGAGGCCAAGTTTTTACAAGGGTTTATTCAAAGAAAACAAAAACATTTAGCACAGTCCTTTAATTTCAGCTTCCGCTACATAGACGATGTACTTTCTCTTAATAATCCTAAATTTAAGGAGTATTTACATCAGATCTATCCCAATGAGCTTGAAATTGAAGAAACAACTGAAACACCTACTTCAGCTTCATACCTAGATCTTTTATTGTATATTGACGTTGATGGACGTTTGAAATCTAAGCTATGTGACAAGCGTGATGATTTTAATTTTCCAATTGTGAACTTTCCCTTTCTTAGCAGCAAATACCTACCTCTCCAGCCTATGGAGTGTACATTTCACAGTAGATTCGTTACTATCGAGCGTGTAGTTTGTACAGTGATTTTTTTAACAGAGCAAAAACATTGTCCAAAAAGCTGGTTAGTCAGGGATTTGTGCAACCTAATATGTTAATGTCATCCCTCAAGAAATTTTATGGCCGTACCATAACATCATTGAAAGATATGACGTGTCAGTATCCCAATTGAAAGTGGACATTTTCAGCTAGATTTACGTCTTCCCGGATTTGACTACCGACTTTGACATTTTCCTGGATTGACTCACTCACAGTGTGACGGGTGCTGTTAACAGAGCAAGACATGCTTTCCCTTCCGGAGCACCTGATGTCACTCTCAGTTTCACTGGAGTTCACACTGTGAGTGCCTTTGTTTTGAATGTTGTGATTTCTATTTCTGTGCTTTGTATCTGTCTAACGTCATTGTTTTGTGTCTAACGTCATTGTTTTGTGTCTAACGTCATTGTTTTCTGTGTACTCGTTTTGGCCATGTCTTTAAAAATTTCACTCCTTTGTTCCTTCGGCATTCTACTGTCGTTGTTTTAAGCAGAATATGTTGTACATAAATAATTTAAATTACGTCCTTTTTTGGATTTTTAAATTAGTTTCTGACATTTCCGTTAAAACGAGGATTAGAAATGCCCTTAGTAATAAGCTGTTTTCGAGTAACGTACATGTATTCAACAATTTATGATATCTGTAACCCTGTTGTAAAAATTTGGCTGTTATAGTAAGGTTGCATTTAAAATCGTCAAGAGTAGAACAAACGCAAGCGAATCGTACCAGTTGAGTCTCTATTTACTAGTATGATTTGTTAATACATTTTCACTTGTAAGCTGCTTTTGTGATCATTTGAATACTGGCACTACATGAATTGCATGTTACACAATTAGTTTGACAACTAAG
>MJUU01056139.1:18812-43362 GCA_002080025.1 Modiolus philippinarum
TTGTACATAAATAATTTAAATTACGTCCTTTTTTGGATTTTTAATTAGTTTCTGACATTTCCGTTAAAACGAGGATTAGAAATGCCCTTTGTAATAAGCTGTTTTCGAGTAACGTACATGTATTCAACAATTTATGAAATCTGTAACCCTTTTGTAAAAATTTGAATGTGATAGTAAGGTTGCATACATTAAAATCGTCAAGAGTAGAACAAACGCAAGCGAATCGTACCAGTTGAGTCTCTATTTACTAGTATGATTTGTTAATACATTTTCACTTTTAAGCTGCTTTTGTGATCATTTGAATACTGGCACTACATGAATTGCATGTTACACAATTAGTTTGACAACTAAGCTTGATAAATCTCAAATTAGAATATGCAGTTTACACGATGTCTTCACCTACATCACTGCAGAATTTGTTGTATGTCGAATTAAATTTTGAACTCTTAAGTATTAGCAAGAGAACAAGACCTACCTATTCTAAATAGATGTATGTTATTAGTGGACTTATTCTAAATGAAGTGAGAACGCGAACCGATGGTAAAAAAAGAATAATCCAAAGACAATGGCAACATCTGACACTGTCTGGCGTCATTGTTTATGTGTCTAACGTCATTGTTTTGTGTCCAACGTCATTTTTTTGTGTCTAACGTCATTGTTTTCTGTGTACTCGTTTTGGTCATGTCTTTGTAAATTTCACTCCTTTGTTCCTTCCGCATTCTACTGTCGTTGTTTTAAGCAGAATATATTGTACATAAATAATTTAAATTACGTCCTTTTTTGGATTTTTAATTAGTTTCTGACATTTCCGTAAAAACGAGGATTAGAAATGCCCTTAGTAATAAGCTGTTTTCGAGTAACGTAAATGTATTCAACAATTTATGAAATCCGTAACCCTGTTGTAAAAATTTGGCTGTTATAGTAAGGTTGCATACATTAAAATCGTCAAGAGTAGAACAAACGGAAGCGAATCGTACCAGTTGAGTCTCTATTTACTAGTATGATTTGTTAATACATTTTCACTTGTAAGCTGCTTTTGTGATCATTTGAATACTGGCACTACATGAATTGCATGTTACACAATTAGTTTGACAACTAAGCTTGATAAATCTCAAATAAGAATATGCAGTTTACACGATGTCTTCACCTACATCACTGCAGAATTTGTTGTATGTCGAATTAAATTTTGAACTCTTAAGTATTAGAAAGAGAACAAGACCTACCTATTCTAAATAGATGTATGTTATTAGTGAACTTATTCTACATGAAGTGAGAAGGCGAACCGAGGGTAAAAAAAGAATAATCCAAAGACAATGGCAACATCTGACACTGTCTGGCGTCATTGTTTTTGTGTCTAACGTCATTGTTTTGTGTCTAACGTCATTGTTTTGTGTCTAACGTCATTGTTTTCTGTGTACTCGTTTTGGTCATGTCTTTGTAAATTTCACTCCTTTGTTCCTTCGGCATTCTACTGTCGTTGTTTTAAGCTGAATATGTTGTACATAAATAATTTAAATTACGTCCGTTTTTGGATTTTTAATTAGTTTCTGAAATTTCCGTAAAAACGAGGATTAGAAATGCCCTTAGTAATAAGCTGTTTTCGAGTAACGTAAATGTATTCAACAATTTATGAAATCTGTAACCCTGTTGTAACAAGATGTGTTTTGTGAAACACTTATGCCCCCCGGTAGAAGTAAAGAAGAAACGTTTAGCAACTTTGAACAATGAATGTCCTTCTGACAAAATAATTTGTAGAAATAAATTCTGGTATCAACGGAAAAGTTTAATCACATCAAATGATGATTGCAATTGGATGCAAACACAGAAGTCACCCAAATGAACCCTTCCAATCATTATCCAAGCATTATTAAGAAAACAATTTTCACCCCCCCTTTTTGAAACATTTATAGCCAACTCATTGTGTTCTGTTTATCAGTGTTATTAGTACTTTGATTACACCAGGGTTCATCCATACTGGTTCCCCAAAAGTGGAGGTATACACAGAAGAGAAGAAATGAAATAACATCTCTCATCCTGGATATATATAATACATATATAGATACATGTAAAACGAAAATGAATAAATGAAGAAAATATGCTGAATGATTTAAAAAATCTTTTTTACAAAAAAAATTCTGTAGATATCAAGTGACATTTCATCATAAATGAGTTTAATTTCTATATACATATAAAATAAAACAAAATATAATTTCATTTTTTGGTGAAATTTTACCGGACAGTCACATGCCAAGGTCAAGGTCACAAGGTCAAATATTCTGGTACCAACTGAAAGGTCTCTCCACAAGGAATACACATGCAAAGTATGAAAGAGCTATCACTTACCATTCAAAAGATATGCTCAATGTTAAAGTTTTTATGCAGTTGTTCACAGGCCAACGTCAAGGTCACAAGGTCAACTATTCTGGTACCAATTAAAAGGTCTTGCCACAAGGAATGCACATGCAAAATATGAAAGCCATATCACTTACCATTCAAAATATATACCCATTGTTAAAGTTTATTATTCTTTTTAAAAAGTCCATCACATGTCAAGGTCAAGGTCACGAGGTCCAAAATTTTGGTATCGTTTGAAAGGTCTTGCCACAAGGAACACACATGCAAAATATGACAGCCCTATCATTTACCATTTAAAAGATAAACTCAATGTTAAAGTTTTTATGCAGTTGTTCACAGGCCAAGGTCAAGGTCACAAGGTCAACTATTCTGGTTCCAATTAAAAGGTCTTGCCACAAGGAATGCACATGCAAAATATGAAAGCCATATCACTCAACATTCAAAAGATATACCCAATGTTAAAGTTTATTATTTTTTTTTCAAAAAGTCCATCACATGTCAAGGTCAAGGTCACCAGGTCCAAAATTTTGGTATCGTTTGAAAGGTCTTGCCACAAGGAATACACATGCAAAATATGACAGCCCTATCATTTACCATTCAAAGGATATACCCAATGTTAAAGTTTTTTGTGGACAAACAGACAAACAGACAGACAGACTAAAAACTATATGCCCCCCGAAACTTCGTTTCAGGGGGGCATAAAAATTTGGCTGTGATAGTAAGGTTGCATACATTAAAATCGTCAAGAGTAGAACAAACGCAAGCGAATCGTACCAGTTGAGTCTCTATTTACTAGTATGATTTGTTAATACATTTTCACTTTTAAGCTGCTTTTGTGATCATTTGAATACTGGCACTACATGAATTGCATGTTACACAATTAGTTTGACAACTAAGCTTGATAAATCTCAAATTAGAATATGCAGTTTACACGATGTCTTCACCTACATCACTGCAGAATTTGTTGTATGTCGAATTAAATTTTGAACTCTTAAGTATTAGAGAGAGAACAAGACCTACCTATTCTAAATAGATGTATGTTATTAGTGGACTTATTCTAAATGAAGTTAGAACGCGAACAGAGGGTCAAAAAAGAATAATCCAAAGACAATGGCAACATCTGACACACGAGGAAACAATAACGTTACATAAACGTAGCAGAGTAACTACTTTCATCAGTCACTAGACTTCTTATATTTCCTTGGTGCAATTCTATTACTGCCTAGAATCCGCATGTGATCAGATGTGGATGTTCTGCTTTTTACGCTTTGTACGTCTTAATCCTTATTTTTTAAGTCCTAGTTTACTGATTCTTTATCAGTAGAAATGATTTGATAGTTTGTTAAGCTTGGCGATGCTGAGTTATTTAGTTTTGGGTCTATCGGGCGATTGCTTCATGCTTGCAGATATTTTTGCTTTTAAATCTAACAGAAAGTTGTGTCAAAAATTTATTAGCCTGCTTCAGTGGATTTATTTGATACTTTATGTTTCATAACATGAGTCGCATCGTAAAAGCGATTTCCATTGCGTTTTTGCAATTTGTTTGTCGTTTACTGGTACTTCGATCTTAAACTATCATTATATGAGTTGTATTTGTTCCTTCTGTAATCTTTTGCCGACTTGTTACGCCTATGGGACAACTACGCCCTGTATATGCTGATATGAAAATGTTCCTTACATTATGAGTTGAATTCTGTGTCTATTGTTCCTGTAGTATTATACTGCCGTAGTGCTGTGTCTGTGGTACAACTACTTCCAGTATGCTGACACCTTGATGTTTTACTTTAACAAAACATTTTCACTAAAGAGTTCCCTTGGCTTTATCACCGAGAATGATTCGATATTTGGTCTTAAGCTTTGAAATGACACACAATTTTTTTTGTGTGACTACTTTCTCTTTGTCGACACTTTGATAGTAAACTTTTACCTAAGTATCGTCTAAACTTTTTTGGCTTGATTTGATATTATACATAATTTAAAGCTAAGTTACCTAAATAATTGTCAAGCCTATCGGGCAACTACTAGTATTTCCTGTTTGATGATACTGTAATGTTTTAATTACATTGTATAACACAAGTTTTTCTGCAAAACTTTCTTAGTTGAAAGCAGAGTCTACTTGACAATGATTAACTGAATTGTCTTCACCATTTTCAGGTCTGCAAGGCAACTGCTTCCTTCTTGCCAATACAGTGTAACAATATATTCTGTGGGTCTATTCCTGACTTGACCGAAGTTCTGTTTTCTACTTTGTATTCTGGTATTAATGGTCGTCCATGGTTTTATGGATGGTCTTTTCCATTACGATTTACCATACTCCCCACTGCCTCTATCATTTTCCTATAATTATTTCCATTTTAAGATTAAGAGTACAATATAATCTTTATTTTATCAATTAAATGAATTGTATTGTAATGGTTTCAATCACAGACATAAAAGGATTTTATTGTGTCGCCTGCTCACGTACTGTTGGGCGACATATTGGGATTACTTTAGTCGTCTTGCGTCGTCGTTGTTGTTGTCCATCCCACTTTTTCTTAACACTTTTCTCAGCAATTACACAGCCACTTGAAATTGTGTACATGACTTCATTATGAGATTCCATATTGCGCTTATCGAATTCAGGTCTGTCGGACATCTACTTCCTGTTTACCGACTTGGAATATTTTCCAAAATTCTGTCAATGTAAAAATTTTCATAGCACTTTTCTCAGCAACTACTATTCACAGTCATTTGAAATTTTATATGTGACTTAGTTATGAGGCCCCATATTCAGGTCTGTTGAACATCTATTTCCTGTTTACCGACTTGGAATATTTTCCACAAATACTGTAAATGTAAAAATTTTAGTAACACTTTTTTCAGCAACTACAATTCACAGCCTCTGGAATTTTTTTATGAGACATTGTTATGAGGTCCCATATTTCCCTTATCGAACTCAGGTCTATCGAACGTCTACCTCCTGTTTACCGACTTGGAATATTTTCAACAAATACTGTCAATGTAAACAAAAATTTCTCAGCGACTGCAAATCACAGCAACTTGAAATTTTGTATTTGACTTCAGTATGGGGTTCCATATTGCTCTTATTCAAATCAGGTCTGTTGCGCATGTACTTCCTGTTTACCGAACTGGAATATTTGTCCAGCGCAGGCGACACATGTCTTCCCTGGAAGATTCACAATTTATTTTATTCATGATAAGATGGTTTATAATGTTACAAAATAAACAAGAATGATTGCTAAAGAGAACCAATAGGGTTTTTTTGTGGATTTTGATAAAATTCCTGTCATTATTTTTATCCACCTATCCTTGACTTTTACGGATTTGTATGACAAATGTAACAAATAGAATGAGAGCTGAGCACCAATCAGATGTACCCAAATTCAATTGCTCTTTACGACAATTTTTTTTTTAAATATATATTGTGAAAAAGAGTGACGTTACAATTCTAATGATAAAGACGATTTGAAGTGAAAAACAAGATACCTTTGTACTATATTCCACATTTCAGTAATGTAAAATTGCAGTTTTACTCTATGGTAGTCTGTGGAGGAAGATTTATATTACATGGAATAGTATGTTTTCCAAGTTAAAAATTTACTTCAAACATTATCGTCCATTAAGATGTAATTGATAATATTCTGTGACAACGACAACGTTTGAAGGTAGTCATGTGTCCAATTTGTTATATTTCCACCCGTTTTACTGACATTTCTGTCAACACGACTTCTAACTGCTTGTACCAATTAACTGGAGTTATCAACTTTTATTACCCGGAACCCCTTGATGTTTAAGCCGATGAGCCACGATAAAACCTTAATATCAGAAACATTCCATAATGCGACAATCGGATCCTGACGAAGTCTCTCCTTACCATGAACGGTATCTATTTTAATAGTAAATGTTTCACCTTTTGCGTAATTTGTTTACACCAAGCAACATATACATGCTGATAGGAGGATTAAAAGAATTAAAGTGGTGTTAACTGATTGTTCTGTTTCAACTTCGGTGTAGATATTGAGGTTTCCGGGGAAATATCCAACTATCGGTACTACGTTAAAACATTTTATCTTTGATCAAGAAATGCCTTAAATTAATAAGAAAAATGTCTTGAGTCATGTTGTTCATTAACGAACACATTTACATATTAAGCGTGACATTTGACGAAAATTTTAAACTTTAAATTGCACTGATAAATCAAGATGTAAATACTGTTAATAGACAGCAATGAAAAAGGTTGGAAAAGTGTACTTTTAGAATTTCATTTTAGAACTAGCATCATAAAATCATTTTTAAAAGATTCTGGAAAAAAGAAATTATTATAACTGCTGCATTGAGATAAATAAGATTTTATTTATCTGAAAAAAAAACTCTAAAATTTAATGAAAAAAGTTAATTTGAACGAAAACAAAAACTCCCGACCATGGTTCACGATAAACTGCACATTATTTCAGTATAATCCAATATCTACATTCCTTACTCATGTTCTAAATACCTTTTCTACACCAGCAGCTATAAGGTTTATCTTTTGTTATCAGAAAATAAATTGTTTTCTCCCAATAATTTCAATCATTCAACTTTTACTTTTATTTTGATGAGACTTTTTTCTTAGTCAAGTTATAAAAAAATCATTTTTTTTTGTCATCGAAATGGAAAAAAAATAGAAAATTCCTATGTTGATTTTATTGTTCACTGGAGACTGCTGTTTAGTTTGTAACAATACCACTTACTGTGCAATACATTACTGATAAAGGATGACCCTTGAATAATTTCTTAGACTTATTTTTTTTCAACACGGAAATTCAAATACGATTTCTAAGTATCCTCTAATTTCTATCAAGCAAACTCACTTTTGGCATTTCCTACGTTTTTGGGATTATTCACATTCATTCTGATACTCATGTTTGTTTCATTTTACGAGTGCATTAAGTTACCACATTCTTCGCGAATGCGCACGCGTTATTTTGAAAATTTAATCTTTTCAGTCCAAAAAAAAATGCTTCGATATTGCTAGGCTCGAAAATTGTAGTTGAGCATCTACTACAGTCTCCGGTGATGACTAAAGTCATTTTACCTTTAAACTAACGAGAAATTTACACCCTACACTACGGAGACTAAAGGCCTGTTTTTATGCCCCCGTGAATCGATGATTCGGGGGGCATATAGTTTTTGGTTTGTCTGTCTGTCTGTTTGTCCGCAATAACTTTATATTGGGTATATCTTTTAAATGGTAAGTGACAGGGCTTTCATATTTTGCATGTGTATTCCTTGTGGCTAGACCTTTCAAACGATACCAAAATCTTTGACCCTTTAACCTTGACCTTGGTATGTGATTGGCATTTTGAAAAAATTATTAACTTAAACATTGGATATATCTTTTGAATGGTAAGTGATATGGCTTTCATATTTTGCATGTGCATTCATTGTGGCAAGACCTTTTAAATGGTACCAAAATTTTTGACCTTGTGACCTTGACCTTAGCATTTGAACAAATGCATAAAAACTTTAACATTGAGTATATCTTTTGAATGGTAAGTGATGGGGCTTTCATATTTTTCATGTGTATTCCTTGCGGAAAGACCTTTCAGTTGGTACCAGAATATTGGACCTTGTGACCTTGACCTTGGCATGTGACTGTCCGGTGAAATTTTACTGAAAAAATAAAATAAAATTTAGTTTTATTTTATATGTAAAGAAACGTTAAACTCATTTATGATAAAATGTTCCTTGATATCTATAGAATTTGTTTTGTAAAAAGATCTTTTAAAATATTCAGCATATCTTCTTCATTTGTTTAATTTCTTTACACAAGTATTAATACATACATTATATGTATCAGTGATGAGGGGTGTTACTAAAATATTTATGATTACATTCTTCTCTTCAGTATTGATGAAGTATATGAAAATATTAATGATTGTTATATTAATACTCAAAGTGCTATTATTGTGAACCAGTGTCAGTCTATTTTTTTTTCCTGTTGAAGAAGGGGTACGACAAGGTGGTGTCCTATCTGGCCTATTATATTTAGTTTTTATAAATGATTTGTTATATGATCTTGAACATGCAAATCCAAACACTGGTGTTTTTGATATTGTAAGTTGTTGCACATCTCTAGCTGACGATATTTCTTGTGTTGGTTTGTCACCTGTAGCTCTTCAAAATATGCTTAATATTTGTTATGAATTTTCTAAAAAGTGGCGATTCAAATTTAATGCTCAGAAATCATGTATTGTTCAGTTTTCACCACATTCCCGCATGAAAAAGGTAGACTTTTTGTGGCGCATTGGACAAGACAGTATTCCATTTATGGATAATTATACACATCTAGGAATTGAAGTTAATTCGGACTTCAAATCAATTGAAAGAACTATAAAATCATGTCAAAAGGGGAGAAATACGTTTTATGCATTGAAAGGAATATTTTCTGATGTAACAAATCCCAGTGTATTAACTACACTTTACAATTCAGTTGTGCTACCATCTGTATATTATATGGATCGGAATTGTGGAATAACCTTAAAAAGTCTGACATATTAAAACTTGACCGGTTTCAACATTTTATTGTTAAGCAAATTCTTCAATTGAAGACAAATACACGTTCTGATATGTGTGAAAGTATACTTGGGCTACATCCGATTACAAGCCAGATAGATAAACGTAAACTTTTATTTCTTCAGCGCCTTATTGAACTTGATAATTACTGTGTGTCTAAAAAGATTTTCTTACGCCGTCTTTTTTCGTATGTGATTGATAGTTCCAAATGTCAATATGGATATATTCCTGATATTGTAAAAACTCTGTGCTACTACAAACTGGACGATAATTTGACTTCATATTTAAACGATGGATTCTTTCCACCGAAACTACAATGGAAAAGATTGGTCTGTTGTGCAATTTCTGAAGTGCAATCAGACAACTGGCATAACCGTATAAACTATGATGAACAATTTATTAGATTTAGAAATATTCATAAATCCGTTGAATTTGCTAAGTATTGGAAAGAGTCGAGGACATTTCATGAAATAAGAACTTCATTTTTTATAAAAAAACTTCTAACTGACGTTCCAGACCTATCCGAAAAACTTTGCGTAATATGCAATCGAACATATAGAGATAATTATCCACATGCTTGTTGTACATGCACATGCACTTTTCCTTTACAGAATATCTTTTGGGATATTATTATTGATCAGTATGACTTATCTCTTTTTGTTGAACTAAATGAATACAATGAAGCTAAGCTCTATTCAGTCTTGATTGGTCTTAGTCCAGAGACACCATTAGAAGAATCCGACATAGTCAGCTTTATTAAATTATGTCATACTCATGTTTTACAGTGTGCGGCCGAATATAACCGAAATTTGAAGAGCTATGGGTGACAACAATTTTTCATTCCATTTCTAGTTATGATCAATTGAATTTTTTCGTGTCTTTATGTTTGTGTTGTAAATGTATAAATTAACAGCCTATTTAATATTGTCCATGTAAATATGCTGTGTTGATTGTGTTACATTTCTTACTGTATAACATGTCATATTAATCTCATGTATGAGGAAATAAAGATATGAATGAATGAATGAATGAATGATTAGAGGGATCAATTGGGTGATTGCATCCAATTGTAATCATCACTGACATGAATTAACTTTTCAGGTGATACAAGAATTTATTTCTGCAAAATTATTTTGTCAAAAGGAAGTTGCTAAAGGTGTCTTCTTAACTTCTACTCAGGGGCATAAGTGTTTCACGAAGCACATCATGTTTTATTCTAAAGCATTAACCTGGTTAAACATTGTTTTTTCCGTGTTTTATTATTTGTATCTCTCGACCATTTGGTTAAATGGTTAATGATACATTTAACCGTGGTTAAGACCATGTTCAAGCATGTTTCAAGATGGCGGGTATATATTTTATCTGAAATTTTAAACGTGTTTATTTATTAACTTAAAACATGTTTCAGGATCTGTTTGACCTAAAGCATGTTTGAGAATTAAAAAACAGGCCTTAAATTAAATATTTTTTAATGTGTTGTATTTGTATATTGACAAGAGAATTGCTTTTGGAAAAAAATATTTCTTTTATTCAGCACTTAGAAAGATGCAAGGCGGCTCTAATTTTCTGACGAATGTCATGAAGCTTGACATTTATTTATATAGCTAAGCCCTTGATACCTTGAATAAAATATCGCAAAAAAGGCAATTTACTTTGAGCTTGATTCGAATCCCATGTTAAACATAGGTTGTTACCCCGGTTGTTACCAATCTCAAGTAAAGTAAAGTTGCAAGACCGTTTTTTACCGATTCTTCGACAGAAACAGTAATCTACACAGTGTGCAATTTTAGTCGCACTAATAACATGCTTAAAAATATACACACATGTGCCAATATACATTTACATGTCCCTGACGTCGTGCGAATTAACACCCTTTTCTAAGTTTACACACGTATGCAGTTGCATTTACATGCAGTATTCTCACATTAGTGCAAATTTGCATATCTATGTAAAAATACACAGGTGTGCAAAGCTGTGGAAGTAAATGGGGCTTTAAATTCATTTTTTATTAACTATTAATTGAAATATTTAGCAAAGGATGGGTTGCAATTAGGCCGTTTCCCGGGCCAACATTATATGTTCAAATGGAACCTATTATTTATATAGTTTGCAGGTCACGTGATCACTTAATTTTACAAGCACTCCTGTCAAAAGTATAAAAAGAGTATGAAAAGCACCCCGGGGAAAAGCATTTGCAAAACAACAATGGACATCATTTTGATATTCAAATAAATGTGCAGATAGTTTTTTAACGATTTCAACTCTTGCTTGGTTTTAGCCATGACCTAAATCTCTATTAAGAATTTTTGATTTTCCACATTTGTGCCTCAAATAAAACCAATTAGACATCGAGTTTTGCAATGTGAATATTATGCGCTTTATATTTAAGAATATGTGTACTAGATTTAAGGGGTCTATCAGTGAATCAAAATACCTTGCAATATCAGAGTTAAACAGAATTTTGTTTAAAACTTAAAAGTAACTCCCTCGTGCATAGCTCTGTCTCTTCAAATAAGATCCTATTTGTCAGTTATTTGTTCTCTATCAGCTTTTGCACGTTTTTTTGGTTTCTAGATTCTAGATCTTCACTAAAACATTGGTTGTCGAAATGCCCATCTGCAGAATCTAAATCAACAGTAAATCGTAATTTATACAAGTTATGTAAACACAGCCTACAAAATGTTTCAATTTAAGTTTTGAGCTGGCTTGATCATGAGGCCTTTTGTTTTGTTTTGTTTATTGTTTTCTTTCTTTTTACCTTGTTTTTTTTTGTTTTGTTTTTTTTAAAATTTTTTAGATTTTTTTATTTTTTATTTTTGTAATGTTGTTTGTTTTTTTTGTTGTAAATAGAAAAAAAGCCACGCATTTTTTTTTTTTTTTTTTTTACAAAGAAAAAGCCATGCATTTTTCCCTTTTTTCTCTACAAAGAAAAAGCCACGCATTTCAGTTTAATTCCAAGATGTTAATCAACTCAAAACAATTCAGGAATCAACTGTCTACTACAAATACACCATTATCACAGAACAAGTTTTAACTTTTTGTATTCCTCTGCAAGTATTTTTTGTAATTCAAATAGCAAAATACCGAAGTTCCTGTGAATTTACTTACTTTTCATTTATTTGAGTCTTTATATTTCATCATGGGAGATATTCCTACTAGTAGGAAGCTTAACAAGAACAACTCGGCAGTAAAATACAGCTGTTACATTTTAACTTAGGCAAGTGATTGTTAAATTCATATATTAAAATATGTCCCAATGTCACCTGTTAATGAACGTTATAGGCACCCATGTAACATATCGAGAGGTAGTCCTTTTCTAAGTAGACTAATTATGCAAAATGGACAGTCACAACATAAAGAGGCACGTAGGAAATAAATAATGTTGAAAATACAGAGAAACTTGAAAACAGATGCTTAAATTTATTAGTAATATTTCTAAATATGTACAAATGATAATGAAGAGCAATTAATTATTCTACCATATATATATTGTTTCAAATGTTGACCCTCATTCAAAGCAGACAAAAAATGTAATAAAATATATATCATCTACTTACTAAATCAAATCGTGTACAGGTCTTTGGTATATTGCCAGGTTTGAAAAAAAGTTCACCTTAGGACTATAATAATAGCAAAATCAGATTTACTGAGAATTTTTATTTGTTTAAAAATATAATTTTTATATTTGAATTAATAAAACTATGATAAATCAGACAGATAACAAACCTGAATATAATAAATACTCTGAATTTGCACTTTAAAAAACTTCCTTTTTTCATTTTTTTTTATTTCTTGTACCCGGAACCAGCTCGTAATTTTGCACGCATAATACTTATTAATAGGTATAAATCTTGCTTAATTTTAAGTTTAGTTATGAATGCAAGACATGGTTATTGAACATACCCCATTTTGCATAATTACATTTTATATATACCATGTATGTTAAGCACCTAGAGTAATATTGTTTAGGTAGTCGCTATATAAGCTATGTATATTTTAATTGTTATCATTATTAAACAAAAGAAGTGTTTCAGTTTTATAAAAATATATAATATGTTGTGCGATGGCCACAAATTAACTGTGAAACAAAATAAAAATGGTATAGCTGGCCACGATTAAAAGCTAAAAAACACAAAAATATACAAATTAAAAAACATAAAAAAATGAAAACAATATAAACAATATAACAAATGAAAACAATATAAACACGTCTTCCCTTCTTTATATTGTTTTTATTTTTATATGTTTTTTAATTTGTATATTTTTGTGTTTTTTTTTTCCTTTTAATCGTGTTTCAGCTTTAGCGTAATATGTATTCGTTAATTTACTTCCGATGTTGTCTTTGTCCTTGGATTATTCGTTTTAGATTGACGGATCTCACTTACTTCACTTCACGTAAAATTCGGAAAAATACCTTGCTATGAAGTATTAACAAAGCGGTATGAGCAAAGCTCATTGTTGAAGGTCTCATGGTGACTTCGAGATAAAGAACAATAAAATCGTTGTTCCATTGCTTTGTTTTACAATGTTTTTGTAGAGACTGTTTCATGTGCATTTACTCCATATGGTGAATGAAAGGATATGGAGTAAATAAACATGTGACAAAGTCTCTACAAATACATGATAAAAAACAAGCAGAGGAACAACGCTTTTATTGTTGTTCTTCATCTTGAAGTCCCCATGAGGCCTTCAACAATGAGGTTTGCTCATATCTCATAGTAAGTTCAAGACGACGCCTAGCACCGGTTTGAGTGGAATATTTTGCTAATTGTCGAGCAACGCTACATACATGTCTTCATTGGTCATGGGTGCGGGATTGTCAACAAACATTAATTAAACTGGCAAAGTGCTCTTACAATCACTGACATCCTTTGCCCGACAAAGGCACTGGTGTATAAGCTAGTGGACGATTACAACATATAGACAAACACAGGGCACTCATCAAGTCGAATGTAAGAAAACTCCCCTTCATTGGTTATTTTAAGACTGAAGTTTGTCTCTTCTGCAGTATGGAGTCCGTGAAAAGATTCCCCGTGCTAGAGATGTATGCTCTATATACATTTCAGTTACGGTGTACTTGTGCTTGAGATAATTTCTCATATAGATGCACTTTTATTCTGTGTTTTTACATATTTTTGTCAAATCAAATTTTTATTCTGACCACTTGTTTATTGTGCCCTCATATCATGATTTTATTATTCCAAGTTTTCTACTTTTGACTCGATGAATGTCCAGTGGTTCTTTTAGTGTTGTGATTGTCTTCTGTCATTCTTTTTGTCGGGCGACGGTTGACTGCGATTGTTAGAGCACTTTGCAGGTTATATTATGTTATTGACAACCCCGCATTCATGGATGTGGCGTTGCTCGACCATTTCGCTGAAACCGGTGCTAGGGGCCGTCTTGAACTTACTATTAGGTACGAGCAAAGCTTATTGCTGGCCTCATGGTGACTTCAAGATGAAGAAAAACAATAATAGCGTTGTTCCATTGCTTTGTTCCATGTTTACCATCTATTTGTAGAGACTTTGTCTCATGTGCATATACTCAATATCCCTTATATCCCTATATTGCTTATATTAATTTGAGCAGGACTTGAACTCATTCGAATCATTACCGACAGCCTTAACAATAACCCTGTGGAGACACATTTTGAAATACATACATAAAAATGACAATCAATAATGTGTAATATACGATGGGAAAAATTACTATGTTACAAGTTAGATATCGCACAGTTTAAGCAAAAGAAGTGTTCGTTATTTAAAGTAGTAGTCAAATTAGATACCGTACTTATAAAACAAAAGAACTGTTCTTATTGAAAGTGGGAGTCATCTTTTTCCATACTTGACACAGGAAAAACCTCGACGCAGTCGGCGTCTCAGACTTAAACTGTGTACTCGTGCGGAAAAAGATATGGATTCTTCTTTTGTTTTGAATGTACGGTATCTAACTTGTACCACTTGTACGATATCTTATACTTAAATTTGATGCAAGTATCAAAATAATTATCTTTATAACACAATATCTTTACTATGTTTCGCAAGGAAAAAACATGCTAAGGGCATTTCTATATACCCTTTTATTACGCAACGTTTTAATCAAGTTTATCAGACTTGCACTTGAATGACATAAAAATTGAAAACGAGAGTATTCGAAGTATACTTAAAAAGTCTCATAAAATGGATGCTGACATTCTTCGATGTATACAAGATCGTCAATTTATTTTAATAGAACTTACGTGACGAAATTATGGTAATTTTCTGCACAAGTGTACCAATATATTGTGGCATCTATCGTATTCTTATTTTTTTCCAAATACACGTTTTGTCCACTAAACACATTTTTCCTTCCTGTATTTTGAATTTGTGTAAAATCAATGAAGAATATGACAGGGGAACTACAAATGCATATGTAATGCATAAATCGGAATAAAAAAAAATCAATAATTTGTCCTCCAGAGTTGATCACCAAAACTGTCAGCCTCTAATTTCGACAAAAATTCGTATATAGATCGCCTAGGTCCTTGTAAATACATGCACAAATTTTATAGCGCATTTTCTAGCTTTTCAATAACAATCCAATTAATATGTATTTGCATTCGGAGTGGGGTTTATTTGGGGTACAAAACTGTGACAATTGTAATACAATAATGATAAATATTTGTAGAGTGCCCAAAGGGAAGATAATTTTATATTCAATTTAAAAAGGAGTTACTGTTATGCCAATTAAATAATCTTTCTTTGACCATATATAGCTAACTTGGTACAGGAAATAATCCACAAATGGTTCTCATTCAAATACTTCATACACATGTAAGAAAATCCTGCAATCAAAGTTACAATACTTAATGTATAACAGTGGATAACAGGAAACATCTACAATGACTGAAAATTACATGCCACAATTTTCCAGTGAACTACACAGGAAAAACACAAATAAGACAAAAGACACACGTAAACAACGATAGGTACTCGGGACAGCCGGACTTGGCCGGACTTGGTACCGGCACTAGCAAAAGCCAGCAATAGGGTTTACCGGTTTGTGGGTACCATCTGTCCCGTCGTTTCCTCATAGTATAATAAACATACGAATAAAACTCAAGGTAGACTATTACCCCCATGACCACAATCTTGAAAGGAGAGAAAATGACAATACGTAATTTTGAAAGATGGGTCAAGGGTTGCTCGCCGCAAAACTGCCGGCTAGCTCAAGGAGCTTAGTCTCCTGGTAAAAAACAGTCGCACTACGGAAGAAAGATCAAGCTCAAAACTACACGAAAGGTTTGGTCAAGAATCATCATATATTTCAGTAGCCATCGGCAATATCAAGAATAAGAAGCCAGTATGTGTGTAAAATTTGCAGGTCAATATATCTCAAAGCTAATTTAACGGATGTTAAGAATGTAAGTAACGTCCCAGCTTTTCTGGATCTTTATTCAGTATATGGTATTTCTATAAACACAAGGATTAGAACTGCTCATAGTAGTAAGCTGTTTGCGAGTAACCCCATATTTACATATCAAATGTTCATATCTATTATAAAACTTTTTAAATGGGGGTAATAACAAAATTACCGAACAGAGTGGTCAAGAGCCGAAGTCCATGACAAAAAAGGACAAATCAGGCGGAAACAACCGGCGAAATTGACGACCGCAATGGTCCCGACTTGGTACAGGCATTTCAAAAGAAATGATGGGTAAAACCGGCGTTATGGCTAGCCAAACCTCCTCTTCAATTGCGGTTAAGTGCGGTGGCAACTCAACAGCAAATGCCATTGAAAGGTCGTAGACAATTAAAAGAAATGATCATCCCAGTATTAAATAAAGAAATAATTTTGAATCAGAGTTCCAACAGAAATTTCAAAATTTTCCACAAGGGACTGATATCTATTAAACATTTTTTTGCTGATCGTATATGAGACGGAATTTTTAAGTGTATTCAACAACTTATGAAATCTGTAACCCTGCTATAAAGTTTGGCTGTGAAATGAGATTACGTTCATTAAAATCGTCAAGAGTAGAACAAACGCGTTCAAATCGTACTAGTTGAGAAATATACACCCCGTAGGATGGAGCTAGAGGAATGTCACCGTCAAGAAAAGGGAAATTAGTAATAGTGAAATCAAAATCATCCCTTATATCATATATTTTATTATTTTTTTTTATTTTACCAAAATCAATAATGATAGTAGAGCCAGAAAAGGGCAGTATTTTGAGTCATTGTAAGCTTTATCTAATTTCAGATCTTATGGGTAAATGATGTCTACATAATCTAAAAACTGGGGATTGTCAATTGTATGGATATCGTCAATTTACCTGCTGTTATCTTTGAAAATAGAAATAAGTTTATCACTATGTGGTATGATTCCGTTGTAAAGTTTTTTCATGAAGTCTCGTTCGTAACAGAACATTGAAAGATCTGCAACGAGAGGTGCCAAATTTGTACCTATGATCTAAAGAGTGTTCCTTCAAATGATCGATGGATGTATTTCACAGCCAGTGGTATGTTAACCACCAGGCAGCTATAAATATGATTAAATGTGCATTTTCTCCCTACTAAAAAAACTACAATAAGAACTCTGAAAAAGGCCATACTCTTTAATCAATTATATAAATATATTCTTTTTATATGGTGCATAAATGTATATTTAATAATACATCCAAACCTTGCTTGAGAGTGCCTAGAAGTTTTTGCTTATTAAAGTGCAGTTTCGATAATCAGACTAGAAAAAAGCTTTTGTGGAAACATAAAATTCAAAAAAGATGAAATGTATAAAAAATAGTGCAAGTATCAAAAATTTGATCTTTTTATTACTGTTGCAATGTCATCAAGAATCTTGTTTATTTGAAGAGGTTTTCTCTTTCATTGTCATCGATAATCTTTTTTATTTATAGAGGTTAGGGATATTAACATCTACAAGAGGGATTGGTTGTAATAATAAAAATTGTTTGTTGATTAAAGAAGGGAATAAAGTCATGTTGTATTTTACTGAGGAAAAAAAAACAACAATGCCACGATTTGACCCAACGGTCGGATTTTATGGGATGAAAACTTCCTACCTTAGGAGGAGTTATTCAGACAAATGAGTCCCATACAAGCAATATTATGCATAAGATGACACAATTGAACTATGTGTATTTTAATGGAAAAAAAATATTTATCAAAATCTTAGCAATCTGCAAATCTTTGATACATTCACAATCAACCCGCAAAATAAAAACTTCCTATTTTACAAACTGTAGAAGGAGTTATCCCGACAAATGATATACATACAAGCAATATTTTTCATAAAAGAGACAAAGTTCATCCATGTGTAGTTTTGTTAAAACAATTATCAAAAAAAAAAAAATAAATAAATAAATAAATAAATAAAAAAAATTAAAAAAAATAAAATACAAATATGAAATCGATGTGGCATGCAGTTCTTTGTTACATGTACAATTAACCTGCGAAATCTACAAACTGTAGGGGAGTTGACCGGACAAATGACGCAGCTACAAGCAAACTTTTTGCTAAAAAATGACAAAATTTTACAATTTGTATTTTGTTTAAAATTCAAAGTAGCATGCACACCATTGATGACCTCATTGGTATATGAACGATAAATCTGCAAAATAAAAAGCCATATCTTCCAAAACTATAAAAAGAGTTGGTGCCTAGCAAGTGATAACAGACTGACGGGCTGACGGAAAAATCAAAACTATATAACCTCCACAATTTCGTTTCGTGGAGTAAACTCTGGATCTGCTCAAAAACTGTAATCTTATTTGTGAAAAAGAAACATTGTAACGATCTATCAAGTCATGGCGACGACTGCAAAACTTCTGTAGTTTAATATAAAAATGAAATGATAGTTGAAATAGTAAAGTTAAATTTTGTTACACTCACTCCGTGAAAATCCGAAGAAAAAAATAAAGTATCTTTTGAAAAAGAATTTTTGACCCTTTGACCTCTTTAAACTCAGATGCAGTAAGAGCTTAAGACATATGCTGAAAGCTTATTTCATGGTGATTCCAAAGAAACAAATAAAAAAATGAGATTCTTTTCCCCTCCCTCCACCCATGACTTTCCTGTATTTGACTCAAGTCGTATTTTGCATGCAATTTATTAATTATGATGTTTACGAAACATTTATATACTGTGTCATATTGTTTGGGGCAAATTTTAGGACCCCACCTTCGCCTTTTGTTCAATATTACTAGAATATAGAAAATATTGTTTTACTAGAACAAAATAAAATCCGGTCACGAAATTGTGGCCCAATTTTTCCAACTTGATAGTTTGTCTGAATTAGTATGTTATATTTAGAAGATCAAGGCGAACAGAGCTTGCTGCATGTGCGATAAGATTGTGGTATGGGTTGGCATCGGCTATTCTCAGTTATATATCTTAACTCAAGAGAGGCTGTGGTGGTTTAAGGATTAAAAGGTGGATGATGGTCAAAAAAGATGTAGAGAAATTGAGTAGAGCCAATTTTTCTGCTATATCGTGATACCTGCATAACTGGTTTCTAGTGTTTATGTCGTCATGAGTATAAAATGAGATTCTGGGTCTCAATGTTTAATAGCGAGAGCTGCACATAATGCACTACATATAACTGAAATATTACGTTAAGAATATGGAAGTTGCTGTAAATTTTAGTTTTTTTCATATGGCCATTTCAACAACTTATGTCTCTTCAGTGCAGATCAAATCAAAACATTTGAAACCCATTACCAAAAAATGTATAAAAAACTTATTAGTTTTCAACAAAATTTTCTTTAAAGAAGCAAACTCCATTACATTCTGCGGAATAAATATTTAAGTTATTTGGTAAAGGTAAAATTTTGGCCCCTGTCCTTTACAGCTTGGAAATGCTTTTAAATGACTTATAAACGAGTAAATATGTTTATATTTTTCATAGGAGCCTATTAAAATTGCTAAAAAATCAGACTGTGAATAACAATTCAAATTTTAGAATACATAAATACCAAAGTTGCATAATAAATAGTAAATTTCGTTATGCTGTACACTTGTTTCAAGGAAAAAAAAAGATTCGTCCTTCAATTGTAATAATTTTTACATGAGACATGGAATTCTTCCGATACATGAGATTGGAAATTTCATATGGAGAAAAATAGAAAAATCGATTGAAATATGATGAATAATAAATTAAAGTCAAGAAGAAAAAAAAACAAATTTCTCTTTCTGCTTTATGTCTTTTTTAATGACAAAATACTAAGCCATAATAGCCAACAAAACCAATTCAATCCGACCCTTTGGTGTTACATTTTTTTNATAAACCGAACAATCTGAAACAAAACACCAAATCTAAATACCCAAACCAGCTAAAGACAGAGCTATATATGTGCACAAAGGAGATTTTCCCTTGGTTTGAACAAGATTTTTAAAATTTAGATATTGCAGGTTTAAAAAAATCCGTTTTTAGCTCAGCACCAAAATACTGACTACTTTGTAACATTCGCCTAATTTTTCAACATTTCATTTGCTACAAATCTTATATTACAACAATCGGTTTATCGAAATTCACAACTGCTGTTGCTTTATTGCTATATCATTATATAGCAATAAAGCAACAGCAATTGTTTCAATATTGTCCCTATCTGATTGTTAGATCTGCACAATGATTAGCAAAAACTTTAAGCCACTCTAGTGGGCGAAAAGCCGATAAAATTTTGGAGGTATTATTAAATGTAAATTTAGTCTCAGCAGATGGCCGACAACCTTTGTCTAAGTGCAGATCAAACCAAAACAGTTGGAAGACTATAAACCGAACAATCTGAAACAAAACACCAAATCTAAATACCCAAACCAGCTAAAGACAGAGCTATATATGTGCACAAAGGAGATTTTCCCTTGGTTTGAACAAGATTTTTAAAATTTAGATATTGCAGGTTTAAAAAAATCCGTTTTTAGCTCAGCACCAAAATACTGACTACTTTGTAACATTCGCCTAATTTTTCAACATTTCATTTGTTACGATTCTTATATTACAACAATCGGTTTATTAAAATTCACAACTGCTGTTGCTTTGATGCTATACCTGGTTGTTTCAATATTGTCCCTATCTGATTGTTAGATCTGCCAATGATTAACAAAAACTTTTAGCCACTCTAGTTGGCGATAAAATTTTGGCAGTATTATTAAATGTACAAATATAGGCAACATATAAAAGAAAAAAAACTGATTTAGAATATAGAAAAATAGAAGGGAAACGGGGAATGTGTCAAAGAGACAACGACCCAAAGGAGAGTAATGACAACTCAAAGCCACCATAAGATCTTTAATGAACAGTGAGAAAACCCCACAACCAACGGCAGGTTGGAGTCGGCCCGTAAATAAAGAGTAATCAAGTTCAGCGAAATAAACACCATCCTAGACTCCAATAGACATAAAGTAACTAAGTAGAAAACAGACAAGATACACAAAGGTTTAATAAATTTCCTGACTTAGGACAGGCGCAAACCTGCTGCGGTGGGGTTAAACTAGTTTTATTGGGCCCAAAACTTCCCCCTAGCCAATGTGATAAATAAAAACACAATAGTTACAACAGTAAAATTCAGTAAGCAACAGGGCTGAGTCAAGCCTTTTTTTCAACAAAACCTTATTTTCATTTTTTTGTTCTTTGTTTGTTTGTTATTGTTTTTAATGAAAATGGATCTAGCTATCAAAACTTTTGTTGCCCGTTGATTAACACTCATGTGAAGTAAAATTCACAGTGCAATTGAATGGATGCATATCACTTTTAGTATTTTAACTTTGAAAAATTTCAAGATTTTAGTATCAAAGCTTGCAATTTGGTATGGTTTTGCAGTAATTGCTGACCGATTCCTTTTTATATAAAACTGATCCCAAAGAGAAAATGTTTTTAATTTTTACGAATAAGCACACGCATCGACAGATTACTGCTAATCTGTATACAAATTTTGACTGATATAAAAAAATATCAGTTTTGCGTATACTTTGAAAGACATTACACTATTTTGTTTTTTATTCCGATTTGTAGATTATATGTGCATAAATATATCCACCTACAAAATCAACATTATCAAAAAGCAACAATTTGGCGTCCTTCAAACGAAATTTGGAATTTTATGATTCTATCTGAAATACCTACCCGGCTGTGTCCTTAGTACGATAAATCATCTGAAATACCTACCCGGCCGTGTCCTTAGTACAATATATGTGGTAG
Source organism: Modiolus philippinarum (assembly GCA_002080025.1). Taxonomy (NCBI): domain Eukaryota; kingdom Metazoa; phylum Mollusca; class Bivalvia; order Mytilida; family Modiolidae; genus Modiolus; species Modiolus philippinarum. The sequence continues at coordinate 40,914 of MJUU01056139.1, forward strand.
TGAAGTGAGTGTTTGAGTTGAATATAGAAGACAAATGGGGCACACCAAAACCAGCATCAAACACATTTAAAGACGAATATATCAAAAAATATATACCTTTTAAAGTATTTGAGCCAATGAGTGCTTTATAAGCCTATATTTTTCCTTACCTTTTTAGTATTTTTGTCTAGCGCCAGTATGTCCTATCTAGGAGGGAGGTTATCTGAGGTGACGATCAAGTGTTGTGATGAAAAGCTCGCAGTGGGACGTCCTATCTGAGTCCTGTATCCATTAAAACAATGATAGTTTCTTATCTGTTTACACTGATAGTCAACTGAGATAGGTCCTTTGATATTTTCTAATAAATCTACAGTTTTCTCACCAACGAATCACTCTCCATCCTTTTCTGTCACCTGCGGAATGAAAGCTGAACATCATTGAATATAATATTAAATTTTGTTCTCCGTTTTGAATATGTTTAGCGAAAATGCAAAAGCATTTAATATCGAAAACCTTCTTGGATTAAATTTACGTGATACTAAAGACATTAGACCGATTGAAGGTGTTGGAGAAATATGTCCTGTTCCAGGACAAGGTACCCAGTGTGTTCACAATGCAATACAGACCGTTAACGGTAAGCATATTCAAAATATGCTGTTTTAGACTTGAAACACTGCATATTTAATATTTAGAGGTTGTGGTTTGGTTTTGAAATACATTTTTGTGTGTTCTTATTTGCGGAACAAATGTTGATCATTTTACTATCGAAAATATATATGCTTGCGATATGGATTATAAAGCAACCTCGGAATAATCGTAAACCAAAGAAAATACAAAGAATCTTATATATAGGGCCCACCATACAATTTCTGATTGTTTTATTACCTTTTTCTTAATTTTATGTTGTTTTTGTTTTTTCATTTTGTTTTGATTTTATGTTTTGCGTTTTGTTTTTTGCCAAATTACTTTCTGTATTAGGGACCGACCATTTAACCTGAAGGGGGGGTTATGGTTTTTTTTCTGGACAGAAATTTTTTTTCGCGCTTCGCGCGAAACAAATTATTTATTTTTTGCACGCGTGTCAACAAAATATTTTTTTTCAAAATTAACATTATTTTTTTGGGCAGAAAGCCTCATTCAGAAAATTTTTNTATAGGGCCCACCATACAATTTCTGATTGTTTTATTACATTTTTCTTAATTTTATGTTGTTTTTGTTTTTTCATTTTGTTTTGATTTTATGTTTTGCGCTTTGTTTTTTGCCAAATTACTTTCTGTATTACTGAGATTATTTACTGACAAAGTCATGTTTTGTTGACAATTGCTGAAACATTTTAGAAACATGCCAATATGCAGTTTCGGTAGTTTTTTCTCCAGATACCTTAATGTTTAAATTAAATATAACATATCTGAAAGGAGGAAAATTTAGATATAATTCCGAAGACATTAATTTAATATTAAATTTAAATTTATTCCAGGTGATATTGACGACAGTAAGATATCTATAGAGCTATGTCAAAGTGATTTGTGGCATTCGTTTCATAGTCTTGGTACTGAAATGATAATTACAAAATCTGGAAGGTACGTTTTTTTTTACATTATTTTAATTTATTACACAGATAACGGTGATATTTTGATATTGCTTAATGAAATAAATGTCATAATTGACTATGAAATTATTTTCCATAATATCAAATCAGATATACAGCAGTGAAGTAAACGTTAATTTAAATATTTATTCACTCTTAAAACATGGACCATCTATATGATAATATGATATCATAACTATAAAAATATACAACTTATGATCGCAAATGGTTCATGATTCGTTGAATCATAAAGTCGCTTTAGTGGTAGTGTAAATATTTTGGCACCTCATATGCTTTAAGTAATATTCTATGTTTCAGTCTTCTATTTGTCTCATTTATTTTTTTATTTCTATACTATTCTCTCACTTCTGACATGTTATTTCTGGTATGATATCATAAAATGTCAGTGAACTTGATACCCAAAAAATCATTATTTATTAGGAAATGCAAAGGGTCTTTATATTTATTTCAGTTTGAACCTTGTTCATACTTACAATATCTGATTCTATCTCAGTCGATTCTTATGAAGAGATTTGATCGCTCATATACTATGCAGAGATCGCAATCGATTCATATATTTAATCAATGTATCAATTTCCCTAACATGGACAGTAATATTCCAGCTTTTCCTGCTTACGGAGTGTATGTTTCACAGCTGAATCGTTACGCAAGAGCTAGCACAAACTATACAGACTTTCTCATTAGACATAGTTATCTCAGTGACCGCCTTATGATCAAGGCTTCAAAAAAAATTCCGTCTTATACGATCATTAAAAAAATTCTTCTATAGATATCAGTCCCTTGTGGAAAACATTGAAATTTCGGTCCGAACTCTGATTCACGATTCTTTCTTTACTTAGGGAACGACCATTTGATTTTTAT
>MJUU01056139.1:43498-57198 GCA_002080025.1 Modiolus philippinarum
CCCCCCCCTAAAAATCAAATGGTTGCTCCCTTAATACTGGGATGATGATTTCTTTTAACTGTCTACGACCATTCAATGCAATTGCTGTTGAGTTGCTACCGGACACTACCGCAATGGAAGGGGATGTTTCACTAGCCATAAAACCGGTTTAAACTAACCGTTTCTATTGAAATGCCTGCACCAAATCAGGACCATTGCGATCGACAATTTTGCCGGTAGTTTCCACCTAATTTGTCACTTTGTTTCATTGACTTCTTGACCACTCTGTTCGGTAATTTTGTTATTACCCCCGTGGTAAAGAATCGTTCTTAATTTGGATAGATCCCTCTGGTTCTATTGTGAAAACGGTCTGAATCTTATATCTGAACTACTTTCTGAAAAAAAAAACAATTCTTGGTCTTAAAATTTCGAATTCCATCGAGTAATAACAAAAACTAAATTAGAAATATTTCAATACATGATCGAAAAATTTTGTAATTCACTAATGCTCATTCGTTAAATATTTTGCGGTGCTCATAATCTTGTATCAGTTCTAGTTAAAATATCTTAGACATTGAATTTGCTTTGAAAAAATACATTTTGAATTTCTGATAAACAATGTTCTGAAATGATATCTTATTATGTCTGTGTCCCTGGAACCGACTAGTTATGTTTAAAAAATGATTTTACAACTTTACGATATGAGCATTCCATTCCTATTTTAACATATTATGTTTATATTTTGATTTAAGGTAATACCTATTTAATTCGTTTATAATTAAGCAATTTTCGGAAATTTCTAATATAAAACATCGAACTTCTGATGTGAAAATAAATAGGTATCATAAAATGTCCGTGAAGGTAATTAATATTCAATATAAAAAACAAAAAAATGTGAATATTCCGAGCATTGCGCACGGTATTACATTAATCAAGGTTTCATTTATATAAGTAAAGGTCATGATTCAAAGTGAATGTGGACAAAGTAGGGTTTTCTGTACTTGGTAAGATTTGTAAATCTTTTTTGAAAATAATTATGGTGATAATAATCCATGGGCATGAAACAAAGAACAATATAGTGCTTGCTGATTGCTATCTATTTGACTTCTGAAAGGTTATGGAAATAAAATAAATTAAATAAAATGAATATTAAGTATCTAAGAACTATTGAAGGAAAAATCGTTGCACGAGAAGCACACTTTTATTTATTGTAAGTGGAAAGTTGTTATTGTTTTTTTAATTCAGTGTTTTATATGCTTTGTTTTTTTAGCTGATTTTCGTTTTTTTATTTAAATTCTATTGGTAATGTGTTTTGTACCATGTTTTGGGTTTTGGCGTTGAAATGTTATGATTTTACCTGATATGACGAGATAAAGGTTGTCAGAATGGCATCCGAGTAAACTAAACTTATACAGTAATTTTAATTACCTTTTTGGTATAAAGTATTTTGTAGACACCACCTTATGAAGTGGGGGTAATAACAAAATTACCGAACAGGATTGTCATTTAGTCAAAATCCATCAGGCAAAAAGACAAAGCAGGTGGAAAAACACTGGAAAAATTGTCGACTGCAATGATTCTGACTTGGTACAGAAATGGAGGGTTAAACCATTTTAATGGCGCACCGAGCATCCCCTCCCATTGTGGCATTATCCTGTACAAACTCGATCAACAGCAATAGCTATTGAAAGGTCGTAGACGGTAAAAAGGAATGATCATCCAGTAACTTCGGTATTTTGTTATCCAAAACGAATCTGGCTCCCGGAAGCTTCAAATATTTACACATGTTAAATGGTCGTATGAGGCGGAATTTTAAAGTCTTGATTAATGAGGCGGTCACGGATATAACTATGTCTTATCAGAAATTCTGTATATTTTGTGCTAGCTGAAGCTGAGGTACCCTCTTGGAACTTAGAACCCGAAAAGTGATATTGGTGAATTATGGCCTGGCATTTGATTGAAATTTCAGTCAATGTAGGCGTTTTCTTATGTTCACTCAATGGTTATAATAATGTTATAATGTTAATTAAATACACAAAATTATATTATTGCAGAGAAAGTCCGATTTGTTGTTCATGGCCAGAAGAGCCATCCAAAATATTTAAGAGCAGAAAAAGTGTTAAGTGCTTTTATATGATAAATTCTCTTACTTCGCATTTTTTCTTGAAAAATCAACTTTTACTTTGCTTTTTCCTTGAAAAATAAAAAACGTATTACATAATATAAAATAATACATTTTATAATTAAAAAGCTTATTTTTATGTGATATTTTTATATGATATTTTCTTTTAAAAATTAAGTATTTAATTTGAGAGAAAAAAAAAATCAATTCATTGATTTTATATTTTTTCCTGAATTTTTTTTTCACGACCAAATTCCTTACAATAAAAACCGATTTCAACTTTCGTAAGGATGAAATGTATAAGCTATTGGAATAAAATGTGTTGAAAGAGCAAATTGGACCGTTAAAATATTGTTTATAATTCGCTATATATTTTTCATTTTCAGTTCTTCAGTTAGCTTATTTTCGCCTTTCATTTAGCGTCTATTTATTATTTGCACTCAATCAGATTCAATACATCTTAAGGTAATCGATTTAAATGATTCATTTGCACTGGAAAGTTGTGGAAATGTGCAAGTTGCAAAAATTAAATACATGTATACAGCAACTCGGTATTTAATAATCTAATATGGTAAATCTGAATTAAATGAAATGCTACGCAAAGCGCAGCATGATACGGCTACAGAAAACGGAACAAGAGTATAAAAGGACAACTGTCCACACAAAATGACTGTGGACATAGTAAGATACCGATTCCTTTTCAAAATAAACCTTATGTTCAGAGGAATCCGAAAAAAAAACATATTAAAATCAGATGAAAAAAATAAATATTTCGAAGCATTTCAATTCTGGTCCCTTTTAACCCATCATATCTCAGAAACAGCAAATAGAAAAAGCTACTCCAACTTGAAAGCATACAACCAAATCCTTACAACAAGAGGAATCCAAAGAAAAAATCGCATCTGAATCCGATGAACCATTAGAATTTAACTTTGAAAAATATGCAGTTTTTATCCCTTTGATATTTAAACCTGGTAAACCGGAAGAGCTACTCCAAATCCGTTGACATAAACCGGAAGTATACAACAAGAAAAAAGAAAAAAAAAGACAATCGAAATCCGATAGAAAATAGAAATTTTATATTGAAAACTGCAATTATGTCCTATTCTACCCCCTTACAGCTCGAATACGATAATAGCTGCACCAGATATGATGGCATACTATCGAAAAAAGAGGAATCTAAAGAAAAATGTATTTTATCGAAATCTGATGAAAGAAAATATTAAAGGCAATCTGGAGATTTGCAATTTTGCCCTCATATGGCCCCTCTTATGGTGGAGAGTAAAAAAACAACGGCAATAGAATACCGAAGGAACAAAGCACACGATTACATAAACCAAAGTCCAGAGACAAGGCAAAATCAAGAGCACCAGAAGACGGAAGACCGCAGACACTGCATGTCCACAAAACACACAACCACTACATAGACAACACAAAAAACTAAAGCACTAACAGTGTGAACTGTAAAAAACAGAGTGACACCAGGTACTCCGGAAGGGTAAGCATGTCCTGCTCTGTATATAGCACCCGTCACACGGTCAGTGAGGCACATCTTTTGAAGGATCTGTCATTTAACCCCGAAAAAAAAAGAAATAATGTTATTCGCTAATACTGAAGTTTCAGAGATGTGTTTTAGATTTAATGGGAAAATATTCCCGTCACAAAATCTCACAAGCACTTGGGAGTAACTTTCAGCTCAGGTGCTAAATGGAATACGCATATTGATAAAATGATATCAAGTGTTTCAAAACACTTAAATATTCTACGAAAACTAAAATTTAAGTTAAGTAAGTCAAATCTAGAAAAACTTTATTTAATTTACATTCGACCCATTCTTGAATATGCTTGTGAATTATGGGACAATTGTGGTGTTGGATATACAAATAAATTAGAACAGATTCAACTAGAAGCAGCCCGTATTGTCATTGGACTACCAACTTTTTCAAGTAAAGAAGCAATATACAGGGAAATTGGTTGGGAACCGTTAAAACACCGCCGTAATAGACGCAAATTAAATATGTTAGTGGCAATGCCCCTACTTACCTTCAAAATTTAATACCACCAAGTATACAGAGCACAACGATTTATCCTTTGAGAAATGGTGAAGATATAATTGTCCCTTTTCTGTAGGTTATCTTCAACCAGTGATTCTTTCATTCCTTCTACCATTAGACAGCGGAATAATCTAGACCTTACTACACGACATGTAGATAATCTCTCTAAATTTAAATCATTGCGTAAAAATTCTAGTGAAGAGAAGATCAATATCCCAAGTTATTATTACTTTGGACAACGACAGCTTAATACTATTTTAGCACAGTTTAGATGCTCGGCAACATTTCTAAACAACGATCTTTTTTAGAATAAACGTGTTATCAAACCCATCTTGTCGTTGTGGTGCTCCATGTGAAGACTACACTTCTTTGTATGTCCATTATATTTTGATCAGCGTGGTGTTTTATTAAATAATTTGGTCTGGTTGCCCGAATGTCTTGACGTGAACCTCAAACTTTTGATTAGCGGTAGTGCAACGCTTACCGACAATGAAAATATAGAAGTTTTTAGAGCTGAATTCGAGTAAATAAAAACTTCTAAACGATTTCTTATAGTATGATTATACTTCGAGCTTATTTACATAATTGTATAGTCCACACACACGCAGACACACAACTGATACACTCTGCGTTTCTATCCTTTGTGTATCTTTTTTTCTGTCTTTTTGTATTCATTGCTCTAAAAATATTTATTTGTACTTTATTAATGAACTTGGATGCCTACATATTATTGTAATATATTGTATTTATGGAGAAGACGTATCCATTTTGCTGTTTGTTATTGAGCAAATAAAATAAGTTTAAAGTAAAGGATCTGTTAGTTACTGATTGATTATTGTCAACGAGTTATAAAAAAATGTGATTGTTTATCCTTAGTTAATTTTTCATCAAGAATCCATTGCAAATATTGCTGTTGGACTAAAAAATGTGAAATTCACCCCTTTTTAACAACACGATTTATTTTATGAACAGTTCATGTGACTTGAAATTCGTTGAAAAGCTAGAGGCACGAAATTTTTTCAGGAGCACACTGTAAGAAACCCCATCAAAATGCGATAAATATTATATATTCTTCAGCCAAATATATGGAAAATCCAAATTTGGACCTTTTGGTCCATTTTTTTTACTAACGGGCAGGGCCACAATGCATAAAAATAGTAATGATGCATTACATGATACCCCGCCACGTTTCAGGAAGTTAAAAGGGGCATAACTCCAGAACTATGAATACCACTGAACCCAAAATTATACTTGGCCTGTGTTTTTTGGTGATTTACATACCAAGTTTGAAGACCTTGTGTTATTTCGTTCGCAAGTTATCAGTCGGAAACCCTAAAATTTGCAAAATTTCAAAGTCCCAAGGGGCAAAACTCCAGAACCCCTTAGACCTCTGAACCCAAAATCGAACTTGACCTGAGTTTTGTGGTAAACAACTTACATAATAAGTTTGAAGACCTTGTGTTATTTTGTTCACAAGTTATCAGTCGGAAACCCTAAAATTCACAACATTTCAAAGTTTCAAGGGGCATAACTCCAGAACCCCTTGGACCTCTGAACCCGAAGTCGAACTTGACCTGAGTTTTGTAGTAAACAACTAGCATACCAAGTTTGAAGACAGTATGTTATTTCGTTCACAACTGAGTTACCAGTCGGAAACCTTCGGGAGACGGACGGGTGGATGGACGGACGGACAGACACACGGACAGACGGACGGAAGGACACACGACTGAGGGTATCACATAATACCTCGCCAATACGTGTGGCGGGGTATAAAAACAATTACAGCATTGTTCTTGTGACGAAAAAACATTATGATAAATTGGGAATAATACATGGCAAAATCCGTATCACATGCGGTATCAATATCAATACCAATATCAGCCCGAGGGCCTTTGGCCCGAGGGATGATATTAGTTGAGGGATGATACGGCATATGATGCGGATTTTACCATGTATTATACAGTTTATCATATATTTAAACAGAGGACTACTTAATCCAAAAAATACTGTCAAAAATTGGCAAGAGAAAATGCATGTATGAAGAATATTTCAAAATGGACGGAAAGGACTGGAGGTGTTTGGAATAAAATCTACCATGTAAAGGAAAAAGGTTTGCTAGATTTTTTTAACTGATCCTCACAAAAAATGTATCCCCAAACAAATTTTTGTTACTCTCCGCAAAATGTTTTACCCCCAAAAGATTTGTACTCCCTCAATTTTTTTTTTAAGTCAAATTGATTTTTTTTTTGAAAAAGGGTATGATACAGGGCCAGCCATGCGATAAAGGGTGTGTGATAAGGGTAAGCCATGCGATAAAGGGTATGACGTCATAGTGTGAATACGGAATGAACTCCATGCATTGTATCACATATTCAAAACGTCTGTATTTATTACTAAACATATGATAAAGTTTCTGAAGGACTGGTCATTATTGCGCGGAAACGAAGTGTCTACAGACGCTGCCGACGACACCGCCACTAGAGACACCTCAGTTTTTTTTTTGTTTTTTTTTTGCGGTTGTATAAAATTAATTTCGCACTGGTACAAAACACTCCTCTGAAGTTGATGGTACCTTCTTGGAACTTATATCGATCAAGAACCTCTGATATTCACTGTCTAGTAATAATACAGTATGATGCCATGTTAAATTCACAAAATGCGCATTACTGCAAAGATATTTGATTAGTTGTTTACGTTGTCAAAATACCAACATCAATAAACGCTGCTAAGCTGAAATAAAGGGCTACGGCAAGCGCAGCATGATACGACCGCAGCATGTCGACCTTTGAAATTTGAACACGTGTAATTTAAAAGTGAATGTGGACACAGTTAAAAGCTTGACAGAGTAATTAGCTGTACACAAACTAAGGAAAACAAAAATTAGCCCTTTTGATTCATGAAAGCTCAGAAACTGTAAGATTTTTGCTTAATCTGTTGACATACTACTGATAGCTTACATCAAGATGAATCCAATAAAAAAAATCCAATCGAAGTCCAATTAAAAATAATAACTTGACATATTTTCATAAATTGCGATTTCAGCACCTTTGACCCCTTATAGTTGAAAAACTGTGAGATAAGCAAAATCTATTGGCATAACACTATAAGCTAACAATAACAGAAATCTAAAGAAAAAAAATCCCATCGGAAGCCGATGAAAAAGAAAGATTTGACATATTTTGAAAAATGTCATTTTCGGCCCTTTTGACCCCTTATACCTCGGAAACCGTAAGACCTACGAAACATCTTTTAACATACTACTGAAAGCTTACAACAAGAGGAATTCAAAAAAAATAAAATCCTGACAATATCCGATGAAAAATAAGTTTTAGGTAATCTGCACATTTGCAATTTTAGCGCTGTTTGACCCCATATAGATCCAAAAGGAAACAAGTAATAAAGAATCTGATAGTTTTGTGCTATATGAATTTTTCATAAAGAAACCATTGAAAAAAATGCATCAAAAATGGACTAGAAATAAAGAAAATGATTCGCCTATTTTCTGTCCCATTTATCTCATTAACGGTAGATGTGACGTGAAATCCGTTGACATTTTACTGATTGGAAATTTACTAAGGATCACACTGGAAAAAACCCCATCACAATCCGATAATTATACAAACTCTACAGCCAAATATCCGAAAACGTCAATTTTTGTCTTTTTTGGTCCCTTGTTTTAGAACGACAGGGGCCACAATAACCAAAACATATCCCAGCCTCCCTTTTGTGCCAAGAAACATTGTGCCTAAATTTCATAAAGATAGATCAACTTGAACTTAAGTTATTGTCCAAAAACAAAAGTGCCTACAGACAACGACGCCGACTACTACGACGACAACGACGACAACAACGATGACAACCACGACAGCACCATACCATTATACGATCTCAATTTTTTTTTGCAGTCGTATAAAAACCACTATGAAACAATTTGACGAAGAAAGGATTATGATTATTACATCGTATAAATTTTGGTATCAAACATAATTCTGTATTTGAATAAGATTCGGTGTTTTCCTTCTTCAATTTCGGAAATGTGATTGTTTTCAACAATTACAAGGCTTTGTCATTTGTATTAGTTGAAGTTGTCAAAAAAAAAAAACAAAAACAAAAAACAAAACAAAACAAAAAAAACAAAAAACAAAAAAAAACAAAAACAAAAAAAAAATAACAACACATGTCTCAAAAGGTGCAAGATGGTGGTTTAACGACCATTAAACACGAACGGAAAACACTGATATTTATATAATGAAATTTTAATTTCTTCATTTTGTAAGATAGTTTTAGCTTCCCTTTTTTATTTGAAAAATCGGATATTTGGGATCAAAACATGTTTTTGATGCAAGATAAATTTTTTATACCTAGGAAATTAACTATCTTACATAAGACATTGTCTTTCTGAAAATTAAATGTAATGTATTTGATCTTACTAATTCAGAAAAAAACAGGTATTTCATATACCGATTCGTTTTTATATCATTTCTGATATTTTTCTCAAAACTAAATCGGTTACAATATAGCACGGAGCAAGAAAATTTATCTGACGTAATCATGCAATAATTACATCCAAGCTCTTTTGCTTTAGCAGGGGTGATCTGAGTCGGATCACACAGCAATCTCACCCATCTTAGAACAAAGTATTTTTTTTTTTACTTTTTATTTTGTTTTTGTCAAGGCCAGCTTTTGAGAACTGTTCAGTTCTTTGAACTTAGTAAAATTTTATGTTTAAATATCAAAATTTTATAACGTTGAAAAATAACATAGTCCATAGTGGGATTCAAACCAGGGTCGTTTCGATCACTAGACCTCTGCCTTCCTTATTAGACTACGAACTCGCTATGTTAAAAATAGTATATTAAGAGTCATTGTGGGGCACAATAAGGTTATTTATTACATACTTAGCAAAGATATGCCCTGTTTTGCATATGTAATATAGCCGAAAGTTAACGGTCCAATCATATACCCAGTCCGATATGACCATATCAGACCGCCTCGTTTTGAAATAATCATATCAGACAGGTGATATGGCTATTTCAGCCCGGGTGTGATGATAACTCCTAATTGGAAGTATATAATAAACAGATTAAGACATGGCTTTTTCCATATCAGCACGGTTATCATCCCTCGACCCATATCAGCCCTCCGCTAGCGCCTCCGGCTGATATGGGGGTCTCGGGATGATAACCGTGCTGATATGGAAAAGCCCATGTATTGATCTCTATATATTATTATTATTATTATAGTATGAAATATTTATTTCATGACATAATTAACATGGAAATAACCCCTTCGGCCGTCGAGGTGATCTTAAACAGACACCGCGTCCTCATGTGATAACTATTCAAGACATCAAGATGTAGACAGGAATAAAAGCCCTGTCCTTGATAAACTGGAGTTTTCTATGTACATTCACTCCATATCCTTTCATTTTTCCTATTACATGCAATATGTCTAATCGTTGAATGTTGCTTAAGATATTTTGCATTCATAGAGAAGATCGAGTGAAAATTAAAGTTGAGATAATGATCTTGATAATCAATCAAAGAAAGGAAGTAAATTTCGCTTCAACAACCGGAATATGGCTTTTAGTTTGGTTTTCATTGGCTTCCTTTTCATACAAATATTCTTTTCTATTTGTATTACTAAGTATTAGTAAATAATAAATGATTGTTAACTAATATTAGAATGCATTGCCAATTGTGTCCATTCTTTCGCAAAACATTGAGGTTCAACTAATGCAATAGAAGGGGAGGTTTGACACGCCATAAAACTTGTTTAACCACCATTTGTTTTGAAATGCCTGAACCAAGTCAGGACCATTGCGATTGACAAGTTTCTGCTCCTGTTTTGTCTTTTACTTTTGATTTCGACTCTTGACAACTCTGTTCGGTAAATTTGTTATTACCCTCATTTGCAAATTTTTTTCTTCTTTAAATATGTTTTTTAATTTGAATGCAAAAGCTTCTTTGATATCAAATTTAGTGCACCAAATAGACATTTTAGAAAACGGTATACTTTTTGCTCAAAAGCTGTATGGCAAATCACTTATTTTTAATAAAAACGCTCATTTTAACTTTTTAAAACTCGGTCAAGTACAGTAGTACCGACTATGCAGTATAGTTGAGTTATACATAAGTCAATTCTTAAATATTCAATTCAAATGTTCTTCTTTTGTAGACGCATGTTTCCTGCTGTACGATGTAAGCTACAAGGTCTGGAACCAAAATCAAAATACAGAATTTATCTAGATTTTATCCAATTAGACAGACACAAATATAGATATGTTTATCACAGGTATGTCTTGTTGTTAATAAGGACTTTATTTGGCACTTTATTTTTCCTCAATCCTTTTGATAATCAGGACCATGTTTCGTGTTTATGTGTCTATGTTTCAACTCGATGCCAAGTGAGATTGTACTTTTTTCGCTAAACAATAGTTCATTTTAAAAAAGTATTATAATAATTGCATTCTATTTCTTCATTTTGGAAAAGTTATTGTATACCATTTATTCCGTTAAGTACAAATAACGTTAGTAAAACAATTGTAAAATATTTTATCCTGTTGACAGAACTTCTATTCCTTGCAAGTCCATCTATTCTTATAGTATAAGAAACTCTTATCTAAGAGGTGATGCGAAAATTGTCGATTTTGTTTAACCTTTAATGACGTTCTTTTACGGTGCCTGGGCTATGTGATGGAATTCATACAATTTTGTTGGTTTCATAATCTCATGTACACATGTGGCAATAACGTCATGTATTCTCACGAGTTATGTATTTATTTGTATATCAAATTGGTTGCATTTCATCCATGGCAATAGTTTATGATGTACGTTGCCCAAAGGGGTTAAATTGTTGGTGTGTTTGCACTTTTTAACGGCATATGAATTCCTCGCGATTGGTAGATTAATAAAACAATTCATCTTATAATCAAAGGTATAGTTATTAAATACATGCATTTTATATCTTTCTACATTTTCAGGTCTATCAAATGTTCTTTGCCCTATCCGACGTACTGATAATTACAGGTTTATGCACTCTTTTTCAACTGTTATGATATTTGTAACCACTATTTCAATCATTTTTGTCCTTTGGATTTCGGCTCCTGACAATTCTGATTGGTAATTTTGTAATTACCCTCATTCAATGTCATGTGTTGTCTGTTTTGGTATTTGCACAATTTTCCATTTCCATGTTTTTCTCCAAGTGTCCAAAGTATGTGCATTCATCTTGATCTTTCTTTTCACTTTCATGAATTTGATGATGACGTTCTGAATTATTGAAGATTGTTATAAACAATGTACGCTGTGACTATACATCACTTAATTAATGTGGTAAAACATTTGCTTTCATTAAATATTCTAGTAATGGTATAAGTCAAGGTGTGCCAATTAAGTTGGACTTTTTTATCAATATTTCGAGATTAATAAATTTGACACAATAGTCAATCACATCAAAATGTTGAAATTTTCCACTTGAATACTAAGTAATAATTTCTTCATTTGTTATTATTCGAGAAATGATGGATAGCAAGCTTAAAAATAAGGCTTTTTAAACTTTGTATCCTCCATTCTAGCTCAAAGTGGATGGTGTCCGGGACCGGGGACAACATGATAAAAAAACAGACCTATTCTCACCCAGACTGTCCTATCGAGGGCAATCTGCTTAATTCACAAATCATATCATTTGAAAGACTTAAACTAACTAACAATGACAGATCCAGAAACGGTCAGGTAAGAGGGACATGTTTGTGGAATTATTGCTTAAAGGAAGCATACTACTTTTATTATGGTAATTTAATTTTATAGAAATTGTCATATAATTAGTTTTGTATTATTTTTTTCTCCTGTCTCAAATTTACAACTGCATAAAAAAGTGCATGCATCCCGAAATTATGTATTATATAGTCAAATTGAATTTGTACAGGCTACCATGTCTTCAGCATTAAACACACTTGAAAGGTTTGGATTAAAAATATCTCTATGAGTCAGAAAAGGACAATTCCGGTAAAATTTTGCCAAACAAAGCTACAAATTAATAAGCCTTTTCCAAATATACTGATATGTCCAAATGTACTGACCCAAAGCTGATGTACAAAGCAGAGGATCCCATAAAACAGAATTTTTGGTGAAAAAAAGGAAAACAAAACATGAAAATAAAAAACAAAGCCATCAAACTTAAGTGAAAACTAAAAAGACGTAACTTCTAAAACCGTGTTTTGCAGCACATTCATAAAATATCTTTTAAGATTCACTGAAATAAAAACAATATTTTTCTTTAATATTGAATAGACAGGGCTGCATAGTTTAGTAAGCTGAACTTAATGGAGGTTTGCTTCTCGTGTTTTGGTATTTTTGTCATAATTTTTTGGACTTTGGACTACTCTGGTTTTATCCATTTTAAAGCATTATACTTTTTGGCCCATGGATCCTTCATTTTTATCCATTATTTCAATTTATAATCTTTATAATCTTTATGAGCATTCTGTAAAAAATATCATTAAATCTGATTTATTTTGTGACATTCATTTCAGGTGAAACCTTGATAATGTTAAACTTATGAAACATTCACAGGGGTTCAGTTTCCCGCCACATTGCCAATCAATTACATCTCAAAAACGAAATTATCAGCCTATCAAATATTTTGGTTAAATTAATTCTTTTGCAATTTCTGCCACGGGTTGGCCCTTTATGGCAAATATTTTACCCAGAGCGTATGCGAGGGGTAAAATATAGACATAAAGGGCAAACCCGTGGTAAAATCAACATATATTTACGCTCCCGTGACTTATTTCGATTCTAATATGACACAGGGTACAGAAGAAATGACTTCGTCCTTGTAATCATAGGCGAAACAGCCATTTTACCCCGTAAAGTATGACGTTTTGTTCTATTATGCTGCCAAAATTGTCAAAAACTGTCTATGATGCTGTCAAAAGTACCGTCGATTGTTATGACAATACCCACAAGAATATGCAGATTTTACCACGGTTGTGAACACAAGGCGATTAAAGGACGTCATATTAGAATTTCAATTTGAATCTCCTTTAAATGATAACCGAAGCAATAATAATTTTAAGGAAATTGGATAAGTAGAAATGTTATTGTGTTTGATATAAATAAAAAAGCTTAGGCTGTACTATTGTCTATATAGGGAATAATACATGGCAAAATCTGTATCACATGTCATATTATCCCGAGTTACCAATATCAGCCCGAGGGCCTCTGGCCCGAGGGATGATATTGGTCGAGGGATGATACGGCATGTGATACGGATTTTGCCATGTATTATACAGTTTATCATATATTTAAACAGGGGACTACTTTTAATCCCAAAAATACTGCCAAAAATTAAAATTGGTGAAAGAAAATGCATGTATTTTGAAGAAGAAAATTTCAAAATAGTACGGAAGGTGGTTGGAATAAAATCTAACATGTAAATGGAAAAGTTTTCTATTTTTTTAAATTGATCCTCAAAAACAAAAAAAAATGACCCCAAAATATTTTTTGTTACATACCAAAAAATTGTTTACCCCCCCCCCCCCC
>MJUU01056139.1:57215-68059 GCA_002080025.1 Modiolus philippinarum
CCCCCCCAAATTTTTTTACCCCCATTTTTTTAATAAATAATTCGAAATTGAAAAAAAAAAGTTTTTGAAAAAGGGTATGATACAGGGTAAAGGGTGTACGATAAAGGGTAAGCCATGCGATAAAGGGTATGACGTCATAGTGTGAATATGGAATGAAAGTCATGCACTGTATCACATATTCAAAACGTCTGTATTTATTACTAAACATATGATAAATTGTAAATATCTTTGGTTACAAGATCCGAATAGTAGTTTCAAGACACATACGGTGATACTTTACTTATAAGTAAAATAGTAGTTACTATATTCAACAATTTAATAATTTCGAATGTTAAGATCAATGCAATATTTGCAATAGCTAATTTAGTAATAGATTTAGCTAAAGTGGGAACAAATGGCCAAACAGAGAAAAAAATCGCGCAAATAGAAAAAAATTACATAATATTTGAAATCGTGAAAGGCGAGCAGATTCTGCTCAATTATTTCATTCATTTAATTCATAGTTGTAGTTGTTTACATTGTATTAAATATGCAATCTAAATGTAATAATTTAAAGTAAACTTTATTTTTTTTTATTATTTGAATAGATATCTTTGCTTTCCATGCAAAGATTTCTCCCTAGGATACACGTGGTAAAGTTAACTACAGAGAACAACGTAGAAGAACATTATGTTACATCTTTCCTGCAGACTTCATTCATGGCAGTCACAGCATACCAAAATCAAGAGGTCAGTGCATTGTGCATTGTAAAGCAATTGTTATAAAGCAAACCCAACGTTTTTTAGATAAGCATTTTAAAATTTGAAATCAGTTTAGGAAAAATATCAGAATGCACACCTATAACGGTTAAACACATATATATTTACTGGTGTTCATGTTTTAGCAGCAAAAAATCTCGATATTTCGGTGCTGAATAAGCCCATTTATATTGATATGCAACAAATCGAAACTAATTTTGCCAATATGCCGAGTATCTTAACCGTGCAAAATTGTGCAATTCTTTTCGTCTGTTTAATAATTTAATTATTTGATACAGAATAATACAGAGCTAGGCTGTTCTTTTTTCATTATATTGATATTTGCATTCTTGGTTTAAATACCATACTTTTTTGGCTCATTTCATATTTGGTCTTCCAAATATTTTGACGTTATTTCCACCAATAGTTGCATGCGATGTCAAAATGAAAATTTGAATATTTTGATTTTTTTTTTATTAATTTCAATATCTGAGTTTGTTACTGTATAGAGAAACAATGATACATGATTACTAAAAAATATTCATGATACAAAATTCACATGTAAAACAAAATAAAATTTACAAAATATACATATGTTATCCTGCATTCAAACAAGGAAGCCAGTACTTCGATGCCGGCCCGAAAACTGATTTTTTTAAAACTTTCAATATCTAAATTTATGAAACTTTTGATTAAAACTAAGAAATAATTAGATACCGAAGTTACTGTGAATTTATTTTCTGCATATGCGCATTTCGACAACTTATGTCTCTTCAGTGCAGATAAAATCTAAACCTTTGGAAGACCATAAACTCAAAGATGTTCAAAAACTGATAGAGAACAAATAACCAATATGATCTAAATGTAAAGCCAAAATCAGCTAAGGACAGAGCTGTGCATGAGGGAGATACTCCTTAGTTTTCAACAAAATTTATAAAAAATTAGATATTGCAAGGTTTCAAATAGAATCGGCTTTCGGGTCAGCACCGAAGTACTGACTACTGGGCTGGTGAATGCCCTCGGGGACTAACAGTCCACCAGCAGAGGAATCGACCCAGTGGTAACAAATAACTAAATACCGAAGTTACTGTTAATTTATTTTTTGCATATGCGCATTTCGACAACTTATGTCTCTTCAGTGCAGATAAAATCTAAACGTTCGGAAGACAATAAACTCAAAGATGTTCAAAACTGATAGAGAACAAATAACCAAATATGAAGTATCTCCTTCTTGCATAGCTCTCTCCTTAGCTAATTTTGACTTTTCTGTTTAGATGTTATTGGTAATTTGTTCTATGTCAGCTTTTACACTTATTTTGAATTACGGACTTCCAAACGTTTTAACTTGATCTGCACTTAAGAGACATAAAAAGTGTTGAAAAGACCATATGCAGAAACTAAATTCCCAATAACTTTGGTATTTAAATATTCAATTAAGATATTTGTAAGGGTACATCCCTTATTTGTGTCAAGTTATTAACGTCGTACTTCTTTCGATGCATGGGACATTGCTCACCATCACTGGAGGTAGAATATTTTAGGTACAACCTTCGTATTTTAAGAGTAAAATGAAACTGTCATAGATATGGAAGTTATGTTTGAATAAGTTAATATTGACATGTTGTCTCGATAGGTTCTTACACCCTATCATCTCTTAAGCACTATCAAACTAACTATCAGTTCACCCCGGATGTTAGGATAGGTTCAAATTCCCACTGAGTTTCACCAAACGATGTCAGAACACTTCAAATGACAAAATTCAAACAACTTCTATATCTATTTGTCAAAATCTGAAGGATATTGTTTGTATAGCGCCATCTATTATCTCGTTTGTTATCTGTAATGGCCGCTAACGTGCGAGATTATGATAGGTATATCAATTTTATGTTTGATAATATTTGTTTTAATTCATTGAATGTGATGAATTATCAAGGGTTAGTGATATAAACACCTGATTAGGTACGTGAAATACACAGATTAGAGAATAAATACAAAAACTGTTATATTCCAATTGCTATTATATAAGGGATATACTGACAAACATAACAGTCACAATAAAGCAAAATTTGATTATATTAAAATCATTTACAACACAGAAATTTAAGTTTTAGAAGGATAATTTTTAAATCAAAATTCAAAAATACCAAAGTTGCAAATTAGTTCCTGCAGATGGCAACTTGGGGGGGGGGGTGTATCTTCAATGAGGATTTAATGAAAAGCGTTTAGAAATAAACCAATAGATGCATTAAAAGTGAAGTAGTGGCTTGAACAAGTAAAAATCTGAGACCTTTGTTTATCACATTTAATTATATAAATACTTTTAAAACATTTAAATAATGAAAACATGAAAAACTTTGGGAAAGAAAAACTGGAATTTTCCAACAGGTCAGATATGTGTGCTTTTGAAAAGCTAGTTTCCCTTGAGATAGGTATTTCCCCTTTAGTGTAAGAATCACCAGCGTTACTGTTTATGTATATCTTGTTACCAAATGTACCAACTGAACAATCAAATTCAGTTTTGGCTCTCCATAAAACCGGTTTAGCGCACCATTTCTTTCAAATCAGGACCATTGCGGTTCATAATGTTCTGGTAATTTCTAGCCTGGTTTACACATATTACAAGATTGACATTTACTGTCTGATCAAAACAGATAAACATTTTCATTAAAATGGTAATATTAAGCACTAAACGTGCAGTAGAAATTTGAAAGGAATGCAACTATTCCTCGAAAATTTCATTTTTGACGAAATATTAATACGAATTAACAAATAAAACTTCTACATCTATAAAATGTGTGATGAAAATCGTCAAATAGCGACATTAACTGTGACAAATCTATTTTAATTATTTTTTCGAATTGTTCATACCTTCCACTTTATAATACTATGTGGAACTTACTAGATCTAAGTGCACTGAAAAATATGCAGTAGATGCAAAATTTAGTTTTGAGTTATTTGAACACCGAAGTCTTTTAAGCATAGATCTTTGACTTTCAATTTTTGCCCTGTGTAAAAGTGAAAATTCGTTTGTAATATGTCCTTAAAATATTAATGCATTACCATATTTGTTCAATGTACAAATATAAATTCGGCATATTTCAATATAACCATTACAGTTTTGGAAAAAAATCAGATGAAAAATTGAAATAGTAATTATTAAAAGACCCTATAAATGTGATGACTGTTACAAGTGGCGTTGATTCCCACGATCATTGACCATCAGGTGTTAATTCAATATAACCCATATACTAACAAATTTGTTATTCACACCATCTTTCTATTTACACAGATAACAAGATTGAAGATAGCCAGAAACCCCTTTGCTAAGGGATTTAGAGAGTCCGGAAAGAACAGGTATATCTCGTTGTTACTGTAGTTACAATGATAATGTAGTGGTCAGTTGGATAAGATTAGTGAGAAAAGTTTTAATAAGATTTGCACATTTCTGTATCTAATCTTGTTTGTCCACTGTATCAGTTACTGTATTATAATTATACTCTTAGGTATACATGCACCGAAAAGACAAAAAAAAATTTAAAAAAATGAAGGTTTGCACGAAATTGAGTTTAATGTTTGAATTCTATGTACAAATGAGACCGCACCAGCTATTAACTTCGGTTCAATTTATGCATGAAGATTCATATCTTCTATGCAAAAAAACAACTATTTTATGGGATAGTCTATTTTTATTCGGAAAATACCAGAAATTAATTCCCTTTTTGCAGATGGCAATATCTGTTCAGTGTAGATAAAAATTAACATACGGAATACCACGTATAAAACCTAAGAAAGAGTTGACCCAGAAGGTTTCCAACAATATCAGTGCCAAAGTACTCTACGACTGGACAGTTGGTACCCTCTGGAATTTATAGTTTTAAAATGGTTCGATAATATCAAGTAAAATAAATGTTCTTCTCTCAAGCAAAGCCGCTTTAATCAATTTGGCTTGTTTAACTAGATTTCGCCCAAAAGAGAGGTATCAGTTTTGTGGAAAAGTCACTTTTTTTCACACATTCCCTGCCTGTCTATTTGCACCATTTCAATGTGTAGTGAAGATTATCTTTGTAAAAGCTAGCGGTAGGATTAAATCGGTTAATGGGTACCCAAACCTCCCCTTTCTATCCCGTTTCTCTATAGTATAATAAACATTCGAATCAAACCCAATACAGATAGACTACTAACTCTAAGACCATTATATTGGAAACGAAAACTAGCATGACTAAACTAAACTAAGAAAGATGGGTCAAACAGTGTTCGCCGCTAAACTGCCGGCTAACTCAAGGAATCTACTGTGCTGGGAAAATACTGTCGTACTTCGGAAGAAAAATCAAACTCAACACTTCCCGAAGGGTTTGGTAAAGAGTCGTTATGTATTTCATTAGACGTCGTCGGTATCAGTGACATGCCAGAATATGTGTAAAATCTTAGTGTCACTGCACTCCAAAGCAAATGTAACGGATATCCCCTCGATATCCACTATATTACGTAAAGAATGTAAGTTACGTCCTAGTTTCTGGATTTTTTTTTAATCAGTTTCCGGCATTATTTAACATTTCCTTAAAATCGAGGATGAGAAACGCCTTTTTAGTACTTTGTAATAAGCTGTTTGCAAGTCACATCATATTTAGATCTCAAATAGAATAAAAAAGATACATGAAACACCTACAATGGCCGAAAAACTTCGTCAAATGCCACAGTGTGCCAAGAGCCTGCACAAGAAAATTGTTCATATCTTCTGTAAAACTTCTTAAAAGCATTTAATAATTTATGAAATCTGTAACCTTGTCGTAAAAGTTTGGATGTGAGAGTAAGGTTACGCTCATTATAATTGTCAAGGATATAACAAACGCGTACGAATCGTACCAGTTGAGATATGTACATCCCGCAAGGTGGAGCTAGAAGAACGTCGCCGTCAAGAAAAGTGAAATTAGTAAAAATGAAATTAAAACTATCCCTTTTATCATAAATTTTAGTTTTTATTTTGCTTGAGTCAATGATGATACCTAGATCCAGAAAAGGGCAATATTTCAAATCAGTGTTTGCTTTATTAAGTTTCAATTCTTGTTGATAATGATGACGACATAATCTAAAAACTGGGTAGTGTCAAAAGTTAGGATATAGTCAACGTGCCTGCTGTTATCATTGAAAATTAAAATAAGTTTATAATTGTTTAGGACAGTTCCATTTTGTAGTTTTCATGAAGTCTTGTTCGTAACATAACAAAAAGATCTGCAACGAGAAGTGCAAAATTAGACCCACGGAGATATCAATTACCTCTTGATAAACAATGATGCCAAAACGAACATTTATGTTGTCTAGTAAGAAATTCCGTGAATAATCATGTCATCACATATCCAGGAGCAATGGTTGTTGTAAGAAATATTGGAGAAGAATCCTTGGTTTTTTGTTACTGCAAATGAATGAAGACCAAAAATTTGAAAGAATATTTAATAAGTTGTCCCAATTAGGATTTTTCAAAACAAAAGAATAATTGCAAAATGAAACTATGGAAGTAAACATATATAAAAATGTCAAAAACTGATAAATAATCCAGAAAAACTGGGACGTAACTTACATTCTTTACGTAATAGTGGATATCGACGAGATTTTCTGAACAAATCCGATAAGTTGGCTTTGGATTCCAGTGACCTGAAGACTTTACATATATACTGGCCTCTCACTGATACGGCCGATGTCTACTGAAATACATGAGGACTCTTTACAAACCCTTCGGGGAGTTTTGAGTTTTATTTTTCTTCTGTAGTGCGGCAGTGTTTTACCAGCAGACTAGATACCTTGAGCTAGCCGGCAGATTAGCAGCGAACACTCTTTGACCCTTC
The DNA here is from genome assembly GCA_002080025.1 of Modiolus philippinarum. Lineage (NCBI taxonomy): Eukaryota > Metazoa > Mollusca > Bivalvia > Mytilida > Modiolidae > Modiolus > Modiolus philippinarum. Next base: position 63,793 of record MJUU01056139.1, read on the forward strand.
TTTAAAAATTACGTTTTGTCATATGCTTTTTCTGTTCCAAGATAGTGGTCACTGAGTTAGTAGTCTACCTGTTTTGGGTTTTATTCGTATGTTTATGATACTATAGGAAAACGGGATAGAGAAAGGGGAGGTTTGGGTACCCATAAATAGTTTTAACCCTACCACTGGCTTTTGCTAGTGCCGGTACCAAGTCCAGCTATCCGTAGTTCCTATCGTTATTTATGTTTGTCTCTTGTTTTCATTATTGTTTTTCTGGTGCAGTTTGCTTGTAAATTGTGGCATGTGATTGTAGTTCATGGCCATTGAAGGTGTTTGCTGTTATCCTGTTTTTGTAATACTGATTGTTTTCTAATGTTTTTTGAAGGAGCTCTTTGGAAGCTATGATAGAGTGTTATGGACTACAGTTAAATGAAAGTGAGCATAATTCAAGATGTAAACGACAGGAGAGAAATTTACAAATGGATCATGGTACGTTTAGCAATAATTCTTATTCATGAATGCACTTCGTCTAATGGTACACAACATTCACAGTACAGCAATTCTGGTATCAAAATTCATTGAAATATTGTCAATGTTCGTTCCGATTTTCAGTCAAAAAATTTGGTTTGAGAAGTTTTAAGATCTGTCCAATATATGTATTGACAAAAAACATTGATTTGAATTTGTAGAGGAAGCATATATATTTTGAGATTGTTCTATATCTTAAAGAAAACTTAAAGAAAAATTAATTTCTTAAAACTAACCTTAACAAATTCAAAGCATAAAAGACAAATCACTACTTGTATTGATAGAGCATGAAGTCAATAATATATTGGAATCAATATTATTATGAATTCTGACGGTAAATAGTTTGTTTGAAGTCGTTCCTTCAGAAATTTCACTGTGAATTTATGTAAATGTCACTTATTACTGACATATTTCAGAAGGGATAGTTGTTTGTGTCATGCGAAATTTAACTTGTATGTTCATTTTGCCGTCTTGAAAGATATAGAAATGACGACCAATGGCACATACGTAGTAAAGGATACTCACTCCAAACACTAGATACTTGGTTTTATTGAGTGCTTAAATTTTTTTCATATGTATCTTTTATTGCATTTATTTATAATGCAATATAAGCATTATGTCAGTAAAGTCATTTATAAGTTTGTTAGACATAAGATGACTGTATGTGTCTTGTAGTGTTCAAACACTTTCATGCTCAGAATTGGGCCCGAAATTGGCAAAAAAATATTTACTTACTTTACTTACTTAAGATGTTTGATAGAATAACGAGAGATGGACAAAGATATTTATAGTTTTCATAACGAGAAAGAATTGTATATCGATGGATATCAACTAAAGTTATGTAATTTCAAAATATAAAAACCAATAAGTCTCCCCAAATGTAGTTTGGGAGACTTGATAAACGAGCCTTTGGCGAGTTTATTATATTTGAAATTACATAACGAGAGTTGATATCCAGTGATATACAATTCTTTCGAGTTGTTTGAACTATTTCTCTTATGATTTTCATAATATTTAGTGCCGAACTGCTGTTATTGTTTCAAATAACAACGCCGTTGCTAGGTAACGTTAATCACGGCCAACGAGATTTCAAAGTTGTCCAATAGAAACGTCAAAAAAGAAATAGCACACCACGCGTGATGTGTTATTACTTGGCGCTCGGGCCAATGAAATTCCTGTAAAAGCGATTCAACAAGTTCATATCTAACTCCAGCTTCAAAGTCTCGTTGTGTACCACAAATAACTATCCGTGCAAGGAATAGATAATAATCGTGCATCATAAGAGAATTATATATTTTTTTTCCGTTATATGGAGGATTCATATTAAATATTTTTTGTTTAGTTAATTCAGTTAATTCAATGGTAATGCAAACCTTGTTTCCGTCTACAAACACACGGGACCTCCTATCGGTTGTAATTTGCTTTATTAATTCTTTTAGAAATATTTAAAACTTTTCATTGTATAAGCATTCTTCTGATTGTAGGATTGCTGAGTCCTGTGATTCCAGTGTCACCACAAAGTACAAGTGCCCAAGTTATTTTTCCAACACAAGAAAAGCCAGAATGTTTGAATGTTGCAGATCAAGAGGTCAAGCTTCCATGCCACAGATTTTTAAGCCTTGACAGTTCTTATAATTTTTGCTGTAACAAAAATGCTCACATAACCCATGAAGACAAAGTTCCTACCACATCAGAGTTTGATAGTTTCAGATTTTCCCATTTCCGACCATCACCGTATTCACCAACATCTTATTCTCTTTTTTCTGTCAAACCAAAGCTAAAAGTTCTACACTATGATGCTTCATAGAACTAGATATTTCCTCGGTATAGCTATACAGTGTATAAAGTATTTACCAAAATGAAATTAATGTAAAATCAACATGATAGTCTGTAATAATTTTGAATTTCTGCTGGACGGAATATGATACTTTTTGGAGCGGGATCTTCAATTGTTCCTGTAAAATGTACAAAATTAAGTGTATAAAATAGTGTATATATGTGTGTAAAATTAATATACAGTTATAGCCTTTTGATGAGGTCAATACATGTTTTTATCGACCTTATTCATATATCGACCGAGGACGAAGTCCGAGCTTGATATATGATTAAGGTCGATAAAAACATGTATTGACCGATAGGAAAAGGCTACAATTGTTTTATTATAATTTGAAATTATTCAACAAAGATTTATTTAAGTAATGTAAAATCAAGACAACAAAACCAACACTAAAAACACATGTATTATTTGCACTAATAATAATGGGAAACAACATATACAAGATGAAGAAATGTTACTGATTTGTGATAAGAATGTAGCATTTCTACAATTATGTGCATTAATAGGATCATTGCACTCTTAGTAGTTTAGGAAATATAAGACCAGTAAAGTTTAAGACCAGTAAAGTTTAAATTTTAGACATAAACAGCAATATGAATTATTCTATTGCAATTGTCAAAATCAGTGGTGACATCTGTTTTTCATTTCAACAAAAAATAAAAGATAATCTCTTTTCAAACTCTTTTGCATTGAAGTTTTCAAAAATTAGCATTTTACTTGCTCAGTTAGTTATTCCTAAACGCTTTAAATATAGTAACAATAAGACTTGTGGTATTATTAGTGTAAAAATTATGAAAGGTCAAAATGACAAAAAAAAACAAACAAACAAACAGATAATTTCCATTATTTAATAGTATAACTGTTAGCAGTTGCAACTGTAGGCAAAACAAAAAGTCTTATTTGCATTTAAAAGCTTTACTCTAACTGGTCAATGGTGTGACATAATGAAGTTCTATTGAACTTTTGAATACCTTTCTATTTTTAGTAACAGTAAGTCTTTCTGGTTTTATTTTTAGAAATAAAGAAATTTACAGTTTAATCATGTGACACCTTTTGACAAATGAAATCTCTTATAAGATATCAAATTATAATAATACTTGTTATTGTTTATAGAAATAAAACAAAACTATATACTAATGTTTGTTAAATATTATTTTCAATGATAGAAAATATATATAGTTGACATTTATTCTTACGTTGCTTTAGTATTCGTTTGCCAATAATTACCTTCAGGAACACTTTAAAAGAAATGTAAGGACTCTTTCCCTTGTGTAAGCTCTGTCCTAGTCTGCTTTTCTACTTTGCATATACCAGTCAGATTATTTGCTCACTATAGATAGTCATATCTTTTGTTGTAAGAGCTTTATCTGTAGATCTCTGTAATGGTAAGGCTATGCAAAATTAATTAATTGGTTCTCAGGCCATTTTTCATTAAAACTGATGAGGGAGGGAGGTGATTTTTTAGCTCACCTGACCCGAAGGATCAGTGTGAGCTATTGCCATCACTTGGTGTCCGTCGTCCGTCGTCCGTCCGTCGTCCGTCCGTCGTCCCTTAACTTTTCACATAATCATCTTATCCTCTGAAACCACTGAAGCAAATTCAACCAAACTTTATAGGAATGTTGTACTAAAGGTCTTTTACAAAGATTGCTCATTTCGTTCCGATCCGATAAAAAACATGGCCGCCAGCGCGGAACTTAGGTTTAACATTGGACCCTATGGGAAAATCACATTTTCATCTTCTGCTTTGAAACCACTAAAGCAAATTCAACCAAACTTTACAGGAATGATGTACTAAAGGTCCTTAACAAAGATAGCTTATTTCGTTCCGATCCGACAAAAAGCATGGCCGCCAGCACGGAACAAGCATTTACATTGGACCCTATGGGAAAATCACATTTTCATCTTCTGCTCTGAAACCAC
>MJUU01056139.1:88646-112133 GCA_002080025.1 Modiolus philippinarum
CCAAGAACTATGAATAAAAAGACCGAATAATATAGGAATAAAAGTAAATTTTGAGGAGTTTATCGATGTGTAAACGCGGTCGACTCACTCACAAACTGAATAAAGTCAAATTGTGAGTGAAAGGCCGCGTTTACACATCCATAAACTCCTCAAAAATTACTTTTACTTCTTATAATTCCAATTCTTTGCACTTTAAACAATTTGACGTCACCATATACTGCATTCATTTGCAAGAGGCGTTTATCGGAAAAATAACTTCTTTGTTTTTCATGACGTTAACCAATGAAATTAGGCGTTGCATTATCATAACATAACATTTCGAATAGCTTGATATAGCATTCCTATAGCCATATCTTTTCTTGTTCTATTTTAAATTAGTAAACATTGAAGGTCGTCAAGTGCAGTGGTAAATTTCCATTGATAAACAAATATAATTATATCAAATGGAAAATTCCAGAGTATTTTTAAACATTCCCACGCAAATCTATATTTGTAAATAAGTAAAAAAAATGATAATACAACCTGTTAATTTACATTATTGTTATGAATCCGCTATTGCGTAAAGTTGCGTAGAATATTGAATTCTAGTATCACACAATTTACACTTTTATATTTTTATTGATTATATCATAAATTGTATAATGAACAAAGTTCGTCATTTATATATGTTTGACGCTCCTGCTTACGCAACCGGGTAACTCAGTACAGTGAAACAAACGTTTCTTAATGTACTAGATTTTATTTTATTTTTGATGTCTTACTTCTTTTTAATTAATTTTGTATCGTTTGTACTTGTATTAGATGTGATTTATACTTAATGTTCCTAGATTTTAGATAATTGGAATTTATCATACTGATGAGTTCAATGAAACATTTGGCCTCCTAACATGCCTGGTACTTCGCGAATAAACTGATGATTACTTCTTATGTATATCGTTGTATTTTGAGATTCCATCTTTTATCAGTTTCGGGGGCCTCGGCGTATTCTGAAAAACTCATTTTCTCTAACATAACTTTTAAATATGTAATTTCAACTCATAAGATCACAAACCATATATGCAATTATAAAAATCTCTGGTACTTTGAAAACGTGTGATTGAATAATTGGTTATTATGTTCAACTTTCTGCTAGTTCATTCCTAACTCGTGTCAAGAGAAACTAGAAATTGAATGGCATAGAAGAAGAGATGCTGATAGAAAATTATAAACTAGATACAATATTCTGACAATAAGATTCTCGCTTTCCAAATATTTTTTATGTTCAACTAGGTCATTTTACAAGATTTTGTTTTCTTAATGTTGCCACTTCAGACATTCTGATACTAGAATTCAATATTCTACGCAATTTTACGCAAAAGCGGATTCATAACAATAATGTAAATTAACAGGTTGTATTATTATTTTTTTTTACTTATTTGTTTTGTTGTTTCTCAATCTACATTGCAACAATATTTATATAATGTGTGTATGATTTATCTATGTAAGGAGAGGACTTGGAACTTATTGTCCAATCCTTTTGTCACTTTTTGGTAATGGAATATTACAACAACAGTGGATTCATCCAGATTGGAGCATTTTCATTTTTTTTATCTCAAATTATATCTAGTGCAATTTGGAAAAATTCAGAGACTTTATTGCAAAAAACTTGGCAAGTATCTATGAACATCCATGTTTCACTGGTCTTATCTTAGTTCCACATTCATTATTATAAAATTATTGATATTGCTTGCTGATCTCTTTGAAACGCCATAAAGAAGCAACATGTCAATGCAGATAACATAAGCCATGAATGACCACGTGTATTCGCTTCCGTAATTATAATTATACTGCCAAGGTACGGTCGATTGGTTTTTCAGTCGATCGATATAATTACGGCTCCAGGCGTATCCTTCTAAATTTCATTTGGTCATATTTATATGCACGTTTCAGTGAATCTATTTGTAACTCGGGGTGCAAAAAAATCGATTCGGTTTCTAGAAACTAGACAAAGTGGTAGAAAAATATTTAGCTTTCAATGTTTTGTAAAAAAAAAAGACCAGCAAGCTCTCAGTTAAGTTATTTTGATCTTTTTGTAGTTCGAAATTTTACTTAGTGATGCTTCTTATCCTTCTCCAAGTTGTAGTACTTAAGTCATCCTCCTCTTTTTTAATAGAGTTGATTTTATTTTATCTATCTATGATGTGTATCGCAAACTTTTGGCTACTCCTAATTTGTAGCTTAGTTTATTCAAAAATGCATGACTACTTTTTGATTTACTTGGCTTTACAAATAGTCGAGAAGATTCAATAGACGTAAATATGTATTTTTAAGCCTCATAAGTGTCACATGATAGGTGATTTGGGTTTATGTTATTTTGACTATTTCTAAACTCCATGTAGTTGTTATTTTGTGGTGTTTCGATTTTAGAAGATTATGTTTGCATTTTTCCACTGGCAACCCTCTGAACATCGACTGTGGTTGTAGTCAAGATATATGCACATTTTAAGTTGATAGAGAACAAATTACCAAAAGGATCTAAAGAGAAGAGCCAAAATCAGCTAGAGACAGATCTATGCAAGAGAAAGAAACTCCTTGGTTTTATACAAAATTTTCATAAATTTAGAATTAGCAAGTTTCCAAATTAATTCGGTTTTCGGGCCAGCATCGAAGTACTGGCTACTGGGTTGGTGAATACCCTCTGAGACTAACAGTCTACCAGTAGAGGTATTGTCCTTGTGGCAATAAAAACAAATACCGCAGTTGTTGCTATTTTCGTTTCGGCATATTGACATTCTTTAGTTCACATCAAATCAAAACATTTGGAAATCCATAAACCGAAATATATGTAAAAGCTGATAGAGAACAAATACCATTATGATCTAAACAAAGAAGCAAATATCAGCTAAGGACATACCTATGCAAGACGGAGATACTCCTTAGTTCTAAACAATATTTTCTTGAATTTAGATATTGCAAGTTTTAAAATAAAATCTGTTTTCCGGCCAGCACCGAAGTACTGACTACTGGGTTGATGAATACCCTCGGGAACTAACAGTCCACCAGCAGAGGCATCGGCCCAGTTGAAATAAATAACAAAATACCGTAGTTACTATGAGATTAGTTTCTGCATATGGCCAATCCCACAATTTATGTTTCTTCGGTGCAAATCAAATCAAAACATTTGGAAATTCATAAACCGAAATATATCTAAAATCTGATAGAAATTAAATCCCCAATAGGATCAAAACGGAAAAGCCAAAATCAAGTAAGGACAGACAAAAGCAAGAGGGAGATTCTCCTTAGTTTTAAACAAAACTTTCTTAATTTTAGATATTGCAAGTTCCCCAATAAATCGGTTTTCGGTAAGCACTGATATATGTCACTATGTTCCCTCCAGGAATAATAGAAGAATTGAAGAAAAGCATATGAACCAAATGCATAATTTTGCACAACTTTCAATGATTTAACAAAATTCTTGACTTTGGTGTGGTTTGCTATTATACAGGCTAAAAAGAAAACCACACAGTTATTAATGTAAAGGAAATAACAAAACAGCATGATGCCATAAGAATTTTTTCAACAGATTCTTTAATCTTAGCATAATAATTATTTACGTCTTCAAAACACATAAATAAAAATTCTGATTTTCTTTTGCACAGGATAAAAATCAAAACACGCGAATTCATTCATATTTTTTTTTAAATTGAAATGAAATTTAATTATTAAGCACAAATGAGTAACGAGTTGTGGCAATTAGATGAAACTTTTTTCTGCATATATATATTTACACACAAGTTATATTTTAGTGAAGACAGTGAAGAACTAGTTGATTTTATTTATCATGTGAATTAATAATAATTAGATAAATGTGAAATAATAATAAATAAATAAAAACATTTATTACGTTTACTTAATACGTTCAAAAGTTGAATTTATAATGATATTTCTTTTTAAATTCAAAATGTTCTTAGATTTCATCTATATTTACAAACAAAATGAATAAGCAAGGGAAAGGTTTCATAATGACTATTGAAATTCGCATGTTCATTTCAGATATCCCTTTTTGCATGACAGCTTTATAACGTGTCGACGACACAAGAAATTCTCTATGCTTCAGGCTGGCTTGAAATCTATAATTCCTTCTTGTGTCTCCGTTTCTTGGCGCTGTAAACAAACAGAAAATGCCTACGTCCTATTTCCTATGTAAGTGAAGCGTTATCAACGAAGGCTGACTTTTACTGTACCCTTAATCTCTTTCCTACATACTGCGCATGAATTACATGCAGGTGCACACTGTGCACAACACACTAAATGTCCACAAGGAAGGAAGGTTATAGCTCGGTCGGCCTCACAACAAATTACACATAAAATTTTTTCCCTTATTTCACGGTTTTGTTGTTCTAACTTCTTTTTTGCTTCTGTAAAATAACAAATTTGATTCTGCAATATGAAGTATAAAAAATAGATTTCAATCCTAGAACACGCATTTTTTCAAAAGTTAAAATAAAAGCTTTTGCCCTCTTTAGCATGTGACCAGTCTTTTTTTTTAATCTTTCAACAGTTCGACCATTGCTTTTACACTGGTCTCTAGTAATTGGTGCTTGTGATTATGTCGAAAATTACTATTTAACTTAACAAAAATTGCAACACAGAGTTCTGTACATGAGATACCTAGCAAAAAATAACTAATGAAAGAGTGCTTGTTGGTAAGAAACATATTGCTAAAAGTTTGTATATCTTATCATTTTAATTATACGTCGCCACTGATCACTCCTTCATGTAGATTAGTTGTATTTTGTCTGTGTTTTGTTGGCTTACCATTTATTGTAAATTTGCAAGGCAGGACAAGCAAACCCTTCCGCAGCACCTGCTGTCACTTTATTTTTTGAAGAGTTCAAACTGTTAGTGTTTTAGTTTTTTGTGTTGTATTTGTAGTGTTTGTGTATTTTGTGAGCGTGCAGTGGGTGTCTTTGGTCTTCCGTCTTCTCGTGTTCTCGCTTTTGCCTTGTCTCTGGACTTTGATTTATGTAATCTTGTACTTTGTTCCAATGGTATTCTACAGCCATTGTTTTGTAAATGTATTCGTGCAAATTAAATCTTACCTCATATATAAAGGGATGAAGGAAACGAAAAATAAAATTACAAATGGCATAGTTTTGCTACTAGTTTTTCAAATTTTTGAAAGTATAGCGGTTTTCCAGTCCAGTGCCAAATAACTGATCTACGGTACTGAACAAATTAAACAGTCCACCAGACAAGGACTTAGTAGCAAACTATAAGCTGAATAAGTCGATTTCGTAACGGTTAAGTGATGCACAGGTTTGTCTCAATTAAAAGAAAATACATGTTAAACCCTCACCTTCAGAAAATTTGGATTTTTCTGTATGTTTCTGTGTTACCTGGTGACTAGGTATTCTAACTCTTTCTCCCTTTTCCTCCATTTCAAAGACATGTTCGCTAATTCTAACAGCAGTCAAGCCTTCCAAACCTGATATTATAATGAAAAATGAATTCATATCTTGAAGATTTTTCCGTTTCATCTCATTGTGTCCACATAGACATTGTAACATTGATACAACTATTCCATTTTCTATCATTTGGACGTCTTAGGGACCGACCATTTAACCTGAAAAGGGGGAGGGTTACGGATTTTTTCTGGACAGAATTTTTTTTCCCGCTTCGCACGAATTTTTTTTCACGTGTATCGACAAAATATTTTTTTTTAAATTAACATTATTTTTGGGGGCAGAAAGCCTTCTTCAGAATTTTTTTTTTCATGATTTTAGCAGCCAAAAATTTTTTCACATAAAATCAGCTCCAAAATATTTTTTAGAAAAAAACCGTAGCCCTCCCCCTTTCAAGTTAAATTGTAGGTCCCTTATCAATGCTATTTATTATAATTTACATAGAACACTATTGGTTGGATTTGTATTGTTACATTATCCCAAAAATATGCAGTTAAAATACATGGTTTATTATTCCTACAAAATATAAAATGAAATAATAACTTATAGCTCAACTGTATGAAAAAGCTGATTAGCTAAGTTACCCCCCCCTTTCCACCTAAGTATTTCTAGAAGACCTACCATGAGTTTGTATAACGCTGTCTACGGCTTTCTTTACAACACGTGGTAAATACCCCATTTCTATAACACTCTGAGCAGCATTACATAGAAGTGGGTTTTTCTGTAGGACTTTTTGTGGGTATGATTCGTTGTCGTCACCGTCTTCTGCTACATCTATAAATAAACATAACATATTTCACTGTATGTAATCCATACTCTCTTCTCTCAGCTAGGTTCTTATTCAAACAATTTTTTTAAAGTACATGCGTTTATTTTTTTACAAAAGGACATTTGTCATGTAGAATTTCATATTTTATTCACTCAATATTCATTTACTGCAAATTTTGTGCAAATAAAGTTTTAAATAATGAAAAACCCATAAAATAATGACAATAATAGAAATTTACAACAGTTAAGGAATTTAAGACTCTGAACCAAATACCGGTACCACTCCCCAACTGGCGGATACAGAGTGGTATTTGGGGTTGGATCTCCCTTTCATTCGCACAGACTTTCAAAAACTTAAAAAAAAAAAAGCAAATAAAAAATCAACGGGAAACCCCTCTTTTCTAGAACCCAATCGGAACCACCTTTTTTCGAAGGCTGGATCCGCCGATGTGCATCCATAGCGAAATCATTTAAGGGCATGTTAAACGACAAGGAGATACATAACAGCTGATGGAGAAAACAACTTTTAAGGTAGATCGACACTAATACACGGCGCATTCGATTGGCGCATTTGTGTAACACGAATCGGATGCGGAATTGACTTGATAATCCTGTATTGGCCTATTCATTGTGACGTCATATACATATTAAAATGTTTGATACATGTGTGAAACCTATACTATTGTACTGTTCTGAAATATGGGGCCTAAACAAAATTGTCAAGGAAAATAAAAATATTGACTTCAAAATTGAGAAATTTGAACCCAATAAATTACTTTTGAAATTTTCTAAATATGTCTTGGGGGTCAAGAAAAATGCTTCAAATATAGCAGTTCTTGGTGAATTTGGTCTCTTCTCTTTAGCAACGGATACCATAAAGTCAAGTATAAATTACTGGCTTCACCTATTAGAAGCAAAATCCAATACCCTTTTATATAATTCTTATAAAGAAAATACTTTACTTAAGAATAGTGTGTGCAATTTAATTAAAAAGATAATGAATGAAATTGGATTTGAACATGTATGGTTAAACCAGTTCACTTTCTCCAAAAAGAAACTGTTGCACTCTGTCGGTAAAGTTGTCGAACAAAAGTTTATAAAATATTGGGAACAGTTATTAAATAATAACACAGATCTCATGAACAGAGGTCATGGAAATAAACTCAGAACATGTAACAAAATAAAGAATATGTTCTGTATGGAAAAATATTTATTTACTGATTTGGATAAACAATCCATTGTTTCATTTATAAAAATTAGGATAAGTAATAGTATTCTTGAAATTGAAAGAGCTAGGTTCAAAAACATACCCCCAGACCAAAGAATTTGTAAGTTGTATAATCTTGGCGTAGAAGACGAGTATCACTTTATTATAGCAGGAAAGACTAGAACTTTATAACAACCTATCTTCAGTTATTCCTTCTTTTTCAAATTTATCCGACCAAGAAAAATTCAACTTTATTTTAACTAGTAATGATTTTGATATTTGTAAAATTAATATAGCAGGGGTTCATAAAATGTACAACTCGAACAAATATTTGAAAGAACATTTTACATAATAACTATTGAATGCTTTCTTATATGGTGTATGGGAGATAACTCGTACTTGGCTGTGATAGCACCATAAAACAATTAATGCGTTAATTTTGATGTCTTGTTTTTGTTTTGTAATTGATGATAGTTCAATGTTGGACTTTAATTTCAATAAAATTTACTTACTTACTTACTTACTTACACTTTCCCGCGAATTAGCTCCCTTTTCCCGTAAATATTGTCTATTTCGTAAACAATATCAAATAACTTTCTTAAACGAACGGTGACATGTAGATTTTTTCAGCGTAACAGATAGCTTAAGTATATATCTCTGAAATATCAAAAAATATAAAAAAATCTGTCTGATATTTATTTTAAATGAAAGATAAACAATAAGCATGTTCTCACAGTTCCCTATATATTCTTTGTAAATATTGCTGAAAAATACTGAATTTGGCCTGATTTTCAAAGCCAGATAACAGGAAAAAATGATCGGTGACATATCATTTTTATTTTACTTTTGGAACATATAGTTAAAGACCTACAAAATATCTTAAAAGAAAAAAAATTCTGTCTGATATTTTATTAGGATCGAACTACCTTAAAAGTAATTAGACCAGAAAGCTTGGTGTGAGGACATTCTTTATAGGTTGATAAACTTAAGTTACTGCAACTTTTCACGATGTCGATGAACGAAACAGGGTACATATAATATATATAAGACAAGTACCTGTATATGTTACGGAACCATATGCCGATCCACCATCTCTTGTCTCTGACTGTTCAAGGGCTTCTTCCTGTAAAACAATAAAATTACCTTACAATTTCTTATACCTGTTGACCAAGTCAGGAGACATGTTTAAGTAATTTCAAAATTCGTGTTCGTATCAATAGTGGTCACATAATTGCTTCAGTATTCATTCGACATCGAGGCAACTGTAAGCCAATGCTCACTATTAATACCTCACTATCAAGTTTCAGTGCCAATTAATTTGTAAAAGTTTGAGAATGCATCTAACTACATGGCATGACCATACAAAGCTTGTAACAAACTCGACCAATTTAGGCTTGACAAACAGTGACGGGTGGAAGGACAGACGAACGCATGATCCCGGATTCCCTTCGTTCTTAAAGCGGGGTATCAGTTATCAATAACAGTTTAAAAAATAGCTATTGATGGTTCATAAACATATGCTCAAGTTTACAAAACACTTATTCTGAAATAAAAAACACTTAAACTTGATATGAACTCTTGTTTATCAGAAAGAAATCTTTTCCACTTTTAATGACTTAGCATAATGACTTAATGCTTTCCAGAATTCCAGAACTAAGTTAACTGTTTAATAATTGAGTCGAAATAAATAAAATCATGGGTGTGCCATGGAACACTTGTGTCGCCTGCACTACAGAAGAGCCATTTTTGGACCGGTGAACCTCTGAAATCTGTAGAATTAAAATTTTAAGAATCATGTGCATGTCTAGATTAGGAGAAAAACATATCATGCAAATTTGTTTTAATAGAATATAAAGTACAGTTTTGGGGACTTGTAGATTAACAAATGAGCTATGTTGGCTTGGTAAGCCTCTAAAATCTGTAAAAACAAAATTTTAAGTACAATGTGCATAACTAGACTTGATAAACATGAACAGCATATACTGAAAGTTTGGTTGAAATCTGACAGACAGTTGTGAAGTGAAGGGGTCGAAGATAAACGAACCGAATTAACAACTTCAAATGAGGAAATTTTTTTTTGGCTCTGTGAACCTCTAAAATATGCGAAATCAAAGTTTTAAGCATCAGATGCACAATAATATCAGGTAAACAGCATATCCTGCAAGTCTGGTTGGAATCTGACTTATATAATTGTGATGCAGTTGCAGATTAACGAAAGAGTAATTTTGGCTCCGTGAACTTCTAAAATCTGATAAACTAAAATTATAAGTATCAGGTGCGCAACTACACCACATGAACAACACGTCCTGCAAGTTTGGTTGGAATCTGACTTACAAGTATGATGGAGTTGTAGATTAACATTATACCAGATTAGCAAATGAGCAATTTTGGCTCGGTGAACCTCTAAAATCTGTAACATCAAAATTCTAAGTATCAGGTGCACAACTACACCAGATGAAAATCATATCCTGAAAGTTTGGTTGGAATCTGACTTGCAGTTTTGAAGGAGTTGCGGATTCAAAACCAACAGAAGACGCAAGACGACGGATAGTAATCCCTATGACATGTCGACTCTGCTTACAGCAGGCGATACAAAAATAGTAAAAAAAAAAGCATTAAATTAAACGATAAAAATAGTTCGTAAAAATAGTTCGTACCAACTGAACTTTCCGAACGGCATCTTGCACAGCATTAATAAAGGCTTGTCCTTTCACTAATTTCATATACTGACAGTTCGGTGACCATCGACAATGTTCCACATACGGATCATCATCCTCCTCCCAGTTTCTCAAACCAATTCCACAATGAAAACATCGGACAAAATCTTGATCACCTGTAACAGTCAATCAATTAAAAACATTAAAAAGTTATTGGTGAACAAAAATAATTCACAAATACTAGGAACAGTTTAAAACATCCGGTATTAGTGCATAATTACTTAATTTTCTATAAATGTCATATGTTTTTTTTTTCAAATTTGTGAGCGAATTATACAATATCTCACATCGGTTGTTCATTGTTTTCGTATAGGAGTAAACTGTTGTGTCTCGATACTATACGAATTTAAAACAGTAATTAGAATGACATTTTATTCCATTTTCCAGATGTAATGTAGAATATCCAAATAATTGCCCTTGTTCTATATCAAAATTAATAATTTTCAGGACAAACTCCGATCCCAAATTCACACTAACCAAGATGAACAGATGGTACTCTTCGGATACTCAGCTCCATATTTACTTTTGTTCTTGTTTCATGGACTTCACTCTTAGATAACCAATTATCGGCTGTCTACTATATTGTATATGGCAAATAAAGTTCTATAATTGATAGCAACTCACCAGATAGAAAAAACACTTACTTAAAGCAAAAAATCCAGCTTCACTCATGGTATTCGGGCTTTGCACAAGTGGTATTGACAACACGGCAAAAGTCTGTAATCTTTGAGGTATAGTCCTATAATTTGGATACTTTGAATTCCTAAGTTGTTGTATTCTGTTCTGGTGATTACTAATGTGAATTGCTGGTCTGTTAAACACAATAGAAGAACTTGTTTCATTTAGTGAAAGGTTTTCTAAGCTTGGTAGTCCACTGTCAATATTTAGATTTAACGAATTATTCCAATCATTTTGAAAATTAGAACTACTGTTTCTTGCTGAAAAATTATACCCATTACTATTATCACAATTTTGCAAACTTGTTAACACATTAGTTCTGGAGTTTTCAACAGAAGAAGTTCCTGGGCATTGTGTTCCATAATTCAACACATCACTTTCAGTATGTTGATACGTCAGTCGAGAACTATTTTCATAGCTATTTTGTAGTAGTTCACCAGTTTGTCGTGTTGACCATGTTGACATACTATTATAAATTCGGCCAGGTATGTATCCATTTGTATACGTGGCACCAGAACACGTAGGTTGGGTGGTTGGAGGAGGACAGTCTGTTTCTATGTCCATTTTTCACATCAGGCTGTCAAAAGATTAAATAACAAACATTTTTTTATCCATTGCATTTCCAAATGAAATTTTCTACACAATGAAATTCAAGGTATATGGTTTATATAAATTCAAAATGGCTGCCGAATAATTTAAAATCAATTCATATGCATTGGATGTTTGAATATAACATAAAATCTGACAAATAATTATAGCATATGTCTCTGCTAAAAAATTAAATCTCATATTGAGTACAAAATGATGGAAATACCATATTCTTTCTTTTCAAGATATATATAGACTTACCTCGAAACATTTACCGTGTATGTAAAATATTTTATATCCTCGCTAACTTATATATAGATGTCTTCTCTAAATTATGAATTTGATAAAAAAAATAATACACAAATCTTTATACCTATAGCTTTTATAAATAACTGGAAATTTAGTATTATTCAGTTCTTTAGTTCTAAAGTGACCAATCCTAATTGCACAAAAATATAAATAAGCGTTATCAGATTCAATTCTATAAATATAATTTGGAATTTTTATGTTTAATAATACACGGGAAAGTCGCAATCTAAAAATAGAATTTAGGTTATATAATAGATTGTACGACGATTTATTAACTAGTGTGAAATTTTCATTTTGGTTTATGAATAAAAAGGTTTTAAAAAAAATGATTTTATTATCATGTTTAATAAAAGTCGGACAGACAAATCAACGAAGCCTGTGATAAAACCATGTCTGACAGACAAACCCATGAGGCTTTTAATTTGAATGAACATATAACTCTTGGCAATACTTCTCAATTTGATGGAACTGCCAGCGGCGTTGCACATATTGGAAATACTTCACAAATCGATGAGACTGGTTCAATTATTTCTGATAATGATTTAATTAGTCACCGAACCTCAAATGTCGGTCATATAAATAACGACAGAAATGGAACAGGACAGATACATAATGGAACTGCAGAATTGGATGATAGCCTGGCAAGTCTCCTTCATACAACAAATGATACAAATGACGGCGCGATTTCGATACGTGAAGAATCAGATGATGGTACTGATACCAGAAATTATATTACTGAAGAAACCGATAGTCTACAACAAAGAAAAGGAAAAAATAGTATGTATTTCAAATATATTTAGTGATCTTTTGTATGCTTTTTGCGCAAACTTCAAAAACTAAGATTTTGGAATAACACGGGCTCTGGGGTCCATTTTTTTAAACGTGGGGTTCCGGGCTACAACACCCGGGCTCCTTTATATTTTATTTCAAGTGTTTATTCAATGAACAATGAGAGCGCACAAACCTATACAAAATACCAATAAATTTATTTATTTATTTAAATGCACATTTGTACCCATATACATAAGGGTTGAAGGCATACATAAACAAAAACAAAACCATACTGAAANAACTTACATTTATATGTCATATTTCTTATGCTGTTTACAATAATGTTTAAGAAGAGATTCGCAATGAATTTGGCCACAAAAAATTGATTTTTGATCTCGAAGTGCATATTCATACCCGGGATTTTTCTGAAGAAAGCGACAGCATAAGAAGAATCCTCCTAAAAACAAAATGAAAAAAATCATGCAGTTTTTGAGTCCAGACCTTGTAACGAATGAAGCAGTATACTGCACGATTTGTGGACAATTTAAACATACATACAGTTTATCTGGTTTACTTTCACTATTTGGTATTAAACGTTTTACTGTAACTTATTTTCGCGGCTACTTTATTTCGCGCTCTGCTTGTCCCAGTCAACTTGGCGGCGTCTTATTTTCGTGATTTTCTATTTTTGCTGATGAATTTGTATAAGTTTGAGAAATATTCGCGACGATCTATTTTCGCGTCATTTTTATGATCGCGAAGATCGCGAAAATAAATCGCTCGCGAAAATTAGTTTGTTTACAGTATTTCCTGTAAATAGTTTTCTCTTAGTTTTTTGTTATTATTACATGAGAATAAGAAATGTTCTTCATCATCAATAGTGTTGGAATTGCAGTTCTTATGTAGTTTCTGCATACAGTATGGCATCAGTGCAGATCAAAACAAAACATTTTGAAGATCATAAACCCAACATTTGTATAACCAAAAAGGTCTAAATGAACAAATAACCAGAAATGGTCTAAATGAAAAACCAAAATAGCTAAGGACAGAGCTATGCATGATGGAGATACTCCTTAAATTTAATAATAAAAAAAATTCTAAAATCAACATATTGCATCATCATCGATTTCCATGCTGAGTCTGTTTTCGGGTCAACACTGAAGTACTGACTCCTGGGTTGGTGAATAACCTCTGGGACTTGCAGTCCACCAGCAGAGGCATCGACTAACTTATAACCAATAAACATTTTTCTAGAACTGTAATAGTAGTATATGTGCACCGAAAAAGTCGTTTTTGAGGGGATTTAGCGTGGAGCCAACGTCACCGAAAGTAGCGTCACATCCGAAAATGACGTCAACAGAAGTCACGTGACAGGAAATATCCCACCTGAAGTTCTTCTCGTCGATTTTGACAGGAAATAACGTCCTAGACCAACATCTGACCAACAGGGTCTTGAAGAAAAGTTTTTTTAGCATGCATGCACGACCGAAATTGCGTTTATTTCCTGTTGGTCGCAAAATTGACCTGAAATGACGGAACTGGGTATTGTGTTCTATAATTCGACACATCACTTTCAGTATGTTGATACGTCAGTCTAGAACTATTTTCATAGCTATTTTGTAGTAGTTCACCAGTTTGTCGTGTTGACATACAATTATAAATTCGGCCAGGTATGTATCCATTTGTTTACGTGGCACCAGAACACGTAGGCTGAGTTGTTCTAGGACTTCCGAATAATAAATTAACGATTGGCTTCAATTGATTAAATCAGGAATTTCCAGACTTCCGGTCGCGAACGTGTGCTCCAATACCTTTTCTCTGGGTCCTGAAGGAGACCTATGATGTTCCATCACATCATTTCCTCTAATATGGGGCCAACCACCACAGAAGCAGTGGGTATAGCGGTCCATCTGCCGCCACAAGCAGCAGCAATATAGTAAAATGAGCAAGCGAGCCATATCGTGAGTAACTCATGAAAATAAACATTGATTACGGTCTGAATGTGACAAAGTTACTGAAAAATCGCAAGAAACTCAGTCAGAAGTTGGACAATACATTTTAATAATGGCTGACATCAAACGTAGCAACGTAAACGTAATAGAAAAGTTCTCCATAGTGAGTTCCCGCGATTATCGGATATTACATTTCTCCTTAACTTTGTAGAAATAGAAGATAGCTTGAAATAAATAAAGAAAATGAAATTAATTATGTTTTTTATATCTTTTAAAAATGTCTATAGTTATCTGTATATACTTTAACCCTTATTTGATAACATTACATAGTCACTAAAATATTGTGGTGTTCTAAGTTCTCTTTGAGGTCTGTTGTTTAATTTTTGTTCACGGTTAGTTGTTTGATAATTGTCATTGTCAATTGTTTCAGAACTTTGCACTAAATGCCTCCTTTCTCTGCACTCCGTATTTCTTAGAAGATATTCCCTCCAGTCCACCCTGTTCCGCACCTGTCTTGCGATGGGCCCATACTCTTTCTTCATCCTTCTTTATAAGCGCATTTGCACCTTTGAATTTACTAGCATCTCTTTGTATTTCCCTTCCATACGAGACTCTGCGAGCTCCAATGGTTGATCCATTTATCATAAATACAATGTAGAAAGCTGGTTCATTTGCTGTTGACCACTTGTCTTTTTTTTTTTGTTCCAACAGAACATTATCACCCACATTGAAGTTATGCGTTTTTGTGTTTTTTTGTAAAGGGTGACATTGACCGACTAATAAAGTGTACGGGCTGCAGCCCTTTGTCAGTTTGTTGAAATAGACCGGGAGATAACCCTTCATTACAACTTGCCTCACAGCGAAGCACTATTGGTCTTGTTGAGTTGAAAAATGTCATAGTACTCTCATTCGTGATGCTATCTTTCAATAATTCAAATGCTTGATTCTCTTCACTCCCCCACTTAAACTAAGTATCTTTGTGTGTTAATTTTCTTAGTGGTGCTGTAAGTAATGCATATCTTGGAATAAATTTTGAGAGGTATCCAATCATTCATAGAAAACTTCGCACTTCTTCCTTTGATTCTGGTGCTTTTGCCTCCTTTACAGCTCTAACTTTGTCATGTGTTGGTTTTAATCCATCTTTTGTGAATTTATATAAAATTCTAGCTCTGCAACGCCAAATTCACACTTTTCTCTTTTCAGGGTTATTCCAAAGTCTTGTGCTCTTTTTAACACTTTCCTCAAAGTTTCATCGTGTTCCTCTATGTTTGTTCCGCCAATGAGTATATCGTCTCTTTAGTTCATACAGTTAGGTCGTCTTTTTGGTTCATACAGTTAGGTATATCTCCGAATATCCTATTGGTTGTTCGTCAATCAAGTCCTGTGAGCATTTGGCTCCAAAGGTCTCATATTACCCCATGGTGTGCTAAAAGTTGCAATTGCTCTAGAATCTGGGTCTAGCATTAGCTGATGATACCCCTGCCTTAAGTCAATCTTTGAAAATACTTTGCATTTGTGAAATTTATAGATAAAATCCTCTACAACTGGACTCTAAGTTATCCTGTTTCTCTCCATGGACTTGTTTGGAATTCTCATGTCAATACATGCTCTTATCATGTGTGATTCTAATTTGTCTTGATCTATTTTACAGAACTTTGGTTTAGGTATGACAACTAACGGAGAACACCACTGCACAGGTGTTCCTGGTGGAACAACTTCAAAAATCTATGCTTTCACTCCTTCATCTAACCATTGTTTTAATGGTAAGGTAGGCCACAATTAAAAGGTAAAATTAAACAAAATATACACACAAAAAAAAACAGCTAAAATATCCATATATTTTGGATATTTTAGCTGTTGTTTAGTTTGTACTCGGATCATTGTTATTGATGATGTATAGCCACCATTGGACGAGAACCTGCAACGGAGGTCTTCTGGACTTTTCAATGAAACCTTTCTGGCTTTTTTTTCATTTCACAGGAAACATTGACAATTTGAATTAATACTAAAATTAATCACCTCTTGTATACATCAAACACTAATTGACAAACTTAGTAGTAAGTCTTCCACGGAAGACATGTGTCGCCTGCGTAATAACACTAAAAGTAAGTTACGTCAAACAGGAAGTGGGCATGCAAGAGATCCCAGACCCTCTCACACATTATAGGTCCCATACTGATAATCCATGCCAAATTGCAGAAGGCAGGGATATGTGGTGTCTAAGAAAAACGTGACAGAAATTTTCAAGACTCGGAAAATATTCTAAGTTCAGTCAAACAGGAAGTGGGCATGGCAGAGATTCAAAACTCTATTACACGGTATAGGTCCCCATACTGATACTCCATGCTAAATTACAGAAGGCTGGGATTTGAGGTTCCTGAGTAAAATGTGACAGAAATTTTTGTGACACCAATCGACAAAAATATTCTAAGTTCCTTCAAACAGGAAGTGACCATGGAAGAGATCCCAAACTTTATAACACGGTATAGGTCCCCATACTGATACTCCATACTGAATTGTAGAAGGCTGGGATCTGTGGTTCCTGAGAAAAATGTGACAGAAATTTTCAAAAAATTTTTGTGACACCAATCGACAAAAATATTCTAAGTTCCGTCAAACAGGAAGTGGGCATGTGAGAGATCCCAAACTCTATTACACGGTATAAGTCCCCATACTCATACTCCATGCCAAATTGCAGAAAGCTCGGATACATAGTTCCTGAGAAAACTGTGACAGACATTTTTTTGACGCCGACGCGGACGAAGACGCCGACGACAACGCAAGACGACGGATAGTGATCCCTATATGTCGCCATTGCGTGAACGCAGGCGACACAACAATCGACTAACGGCTTGTACTGTAGAAATTTGCTTTGATCTAATTTTAATTATGTTAATGAAGGGTCTTTCTGATTAAAAATGTAATCAGCGTTTACTGGCATGCCAAATAAAAGTTTTCTTCAGTTTAGCCGGTCCTATAACTTAATGGACGTGTATTTTTTCAAAATATTTATAGTATGACATTGAATCCGCTAAGAAAGAAGTTTTCGAATATATACCGAATAAAACAAGAATAAATATCAAGAGGTGATTAAATTAAATGATTTGATGAGCAAATTTTAGAAAAACGAAACGAGAACAACACATAATAGGAAGTACAAAAATTCAGGCGAGTGCAGATGAGGCGCAATAAATAGAAAATATAAGAAAAGAAAAGATATTGAAAAAATACTTAACATACATGATTAAATAGGGCAATATCCATGAATTTTAAAAGAAGCCGAGTACTCGAGTACAAAAATTGTACTCGAGTACTCGTTGCCATCCCTAGTTTACATACATTAATTTGTGGCCATTGCACAACATATATTTTTACATTGCTCTAATGGTTTTGCAAATAATAAGGTATCTGTCTTGGTTTCTGAGAAACGGGAACACCACCTGGTTTCATATTAAAACTTACGTATAGTTCATTGTCATTTGTATTGTCTCTTATATTCCCAATTCCTTGAAAAAAAAATCATCCAAAATTCTAGGTATTTCTGTTTTTCTCATTTCTGCAATTGCCATCACACCTGGTTTCGAATTTTCACTCATAACGCTGAGGTTGTTTTGTTTGGCAAATGATCCATCAGGTCGTATCTGTATCATTCCTAATTCCAAGAGTATTGTTTTGCTAAGCAATGGTGGTGAATTTATTCTGCCTTTTATGACTATGAATTTTGTTACTATACCACAGTTTTGAATTCTCCTTTGACTGGAAGAGAACTCTGAAGAGGACTTAGCTCTGTCATGCTTCTTCCTAATTTAAGTTTATTCTCTGATAACTTCCTTAGATTGTCAAAATGATACTCGTCCATAATGTTTACATCTGCACCACTATCGGGTTCTACCTTCATTTCAATATCTCTTAATTGAATTTTCACAGTTTTCTGATCATCCTTTGTTCTTCTTACTGCCTTTTCTGCCTTTCCAATCTTGGCGATATGTCTGATGGAGCCTGCAAAGTAATCAACTTTATCACTGTAATCATTTTGATCAGATTCATCACTAGTATTGTTTTCAACCGTTTTTCTTATATTTCTTTTGTCTTTCCTGTGAGTCATTCCTCTTTTATTATGTTGAAAAACATTCTTGTTTCGAAATATGCACATTGATTCAAAATGGTTCTTTTTCCCACAAGATCTTCAATCCTTTCCTTATGCTAGACACCTTCTAGCTTCGTGATAAAACCCGCAATATGTACATGCAGTATCTGGTGTTCGTTGATTTCTTCCTGTTAATCTCTTACTATAGTCTAGTTTTCCACCATTGTTGTTTTCTTCTTTATATACAACATTGTGATCTTCAGTTTTCATTTCTTTCATCTGGAGATTTGTGCCTTCTATTTGTGTAGCTTCCTCAATAAACTTGTCCAATTCCCATCCATTACTAATTGCCTTTCTAATTAATTTCTTGTTATCAACAGTTTGAATATTCTTTCTTCAGTTGTGTATCTCCAAACTCACAATCATTTGCATTTTCTTTTAAGCTAGATACATAACTTCCTATTGTTTCTCCTCTCTCTTGCTTCATTCTTAAAAGGTATATCTTGCATGATGCTTGTTTTTCTTTGGAAGGAAATATTTATCTAATTTATTATTCAATTCGTTATATTCATCTAATTCTTCTGTTCTTTCATTTTTCAAGCTTTTTCTCTAACCTTACAATTTCTTTTCTTCCATATATATTAATAATGCATCTTTCTTGTCTATAGGTTCTGCTATTCTAAAGTATCTGAATTCTCTTTCAAGTCATTCAATCCATTCTTTCCATTGTTTCCCTGTCATTAAAGGGTCATCACCTTGTACAAACGGCAAATTTCTCAAATTCCTCGTCTCCGTTATCACAGTGATACCTTGTGGCTTTCTTCGGTCCATTTTCGTTCTTTGGTTCTTAGTCAAACTTTATCGTCATCCGATTTCGTTTTCATATCACTTCCGATGCTTATTTCTTATCTATCCTCGTCGCCAATGAAACATCGACAATACATTTTAATAATAGCTGATATCAAATACAACAGAGATGCCGTAGCAACATAAACGTAATAGAAAAGTTAGCCATAGTGAGTTCGGCTAGTTCCCGCGATTGTCGGATATTACAGTTAACTCCCGTGGAATAACAGCAGAAGTGTTGTACAGGGTTTAAGGCAATAGGTTATCTGCCTGTACATCAATGACAAAATCAACAAATTAAAAAAAGCGGCTATTTTCGGTTGCACATGTGCAGTTTCGTCGGCTACACGCTGTACCTCCTCAAACATCTTTGTCGGTGCTCATATACTACTTTAATATTACAGAATGGTTTTTGAAATAGTTTCTGCTCAAAGGTAGAGACATTCTCCTGAATATTGGTCTTCTTATTGTAGACGGAAGATGTTATAGAAGTAAGAAGATATTTACTTGGAAGAGACTACTTTTACTGCTGTTAATCTTTGTTATCATTGTCGGTCTTGTCGTCGCTTCCTGCCTGTTAGCAAAATATATACATTGTACAAATGTAGATAAGGATCTACAAGAGAACGAGAATTCACCAACAACATATTTATCTGTGGTATATAATAATTCGAGCTGGAAATTTAAGGGAGGTCATACTAATCTGATAAGATATGAAAAAGAATCAGCTACATTTCTAATTTACAAAGGTAGTATTGGTATTGTCCATCTGGAAGTACAAGCATTTAACGAAAAACGTAGCAAAGATAGTCATATAAGAGATTTATGTATCCAGTCACTGCGGAAAAAAATGACAGGAAATTCCAATAGTGTATGCCAACGTTTTTCTTCAGAATTGAATATACCCCTTTCAGTTTCTCTTGTCGCACCAGTTAAAAAAGAAGAAAGATTCCGTATTTTTGATGACAATTCCTTTGGAGATATTGTGAAATCATTGGTAATTATTTCATGGCCAGACACAAAAATCCTCGGACTGACGCGCTTCCATTTAGACAAAATAAATTTGAACCGCGTACGTATCAAAAATGGAAAACTTCCATGGATACTGACCTATGAATATGGTAAACAATCAATTCATTACAATAGTAAATGGAAACTATTTGATGTAGATAATGCTGGTGTTTATATGATATTTTTATCGCTAAACACGCATAAAACGTCATCTTCTAACGTAAGTAGAATGGTACAAACTTGTATCCGAAGCCGAGACGAGACATGCAGGAGATATGTGTTTCAGGATGGCATTTCCGTTCCATTTGATGTGATCAATATAGAAGCACTTTCGACCAGAGACAAAATTGATATTACTTTTAACAACATATCAGAAATTAACAACACTGAGAAAAATCGATCATTGAATTCATTGACAATTGTTAGTTTTCAAAGTGTTGACTTTTCCCGGTATATATTAGAAACACAACGACCTTATTTCAGGCTGTCCACTATTTTAGGATGGAAAGAATGTAAAAAATCAAACTTATTCAATCTTTTACACGAAATAGTGTTTGTTGCACGTGAAACAGGGGTATACTGGATAGTTGTTTCCTTGACAGTCCAAACTATGGCCACAGAAAAGCTGCCTGAAGATATTAACGATATACAAGCATGTATTGAATTTTCTGACGGTCAGGTGCACTGTCAGAATATCATTTTTGAAAGACGTGTTGTCTTCTCAATAAAGTTATCTACGATCAAACATTTATCTTCGGGTCAGTCTTTCATAATTACAATGAAACAACCAAATCTGCTCTATAAAAGTCCAGAATTTAATTCGATGTTCATTTTGAAGTTGTAATCGATGTTAGACAGACTGAAAATGAGACATTCAGTTATAAATGAGAATTGGCGCCGTTGAACAACGGCTGCATGATTGTGTACTAATAGGCTACATTATGTATTGTGTTCGGAAAAGGGTGAAACGGTTGTCTTCTAAGAAGAAAAACGTGTTATGTTTCCGTGTACGTGTGCCAGTGAAAATATTGCTTCAATATTTCCGATATCTAAGTCCCCCGGAGGGGACAATAATTTATATCCTCAGTAAAGGAATTAAATGGGTCCTGGCTTAAGTATAAAATGTACCCACGGAGCACCGAACAGTGCTAGCCTAAAGGGAAGTAGAAGGTTAATATCCAACGGAGGTCGAATCTATCGATATATTGTAGAATGTCTAGTATATAGTTTGCCACAAAAAGTTGTTTATATCAGATTGCTATGGTTCAAAAAAGCATGTGATCAGATTTGAAAGCGAGCATTATGAAATCCCTTCATGATAATGGTATTTCAGGAATTGTCAGCATAAACTGTATTGGATTTGAGATAGTGCGTAAGCAACAATGCAAGATTTAATCATAAATAAACTGAAACAAAGTAAATGTCAAAACAAAACTAAAATGATCATATTGCTCAAATGTTGCATAGGCTCAACTAACTTGCCAAAAAAAAATTTTTACAGATTTTTATTAAAAAAATTATTCTTTTGCATTCTGTTACAGACTTTTGCTTTTGCCGGTACCAAGTCCGGCTGTCCCGAGTTCCTATCGTTGTTTATGTTTGTCTTTTGTATTTTTAGTGGGGTTTTTTCTTGTGCAGTTCCTATTTACTTTCTGGCATGTGGCTATGTTTTTCGGCCATTGTAGGTGTTTCCTGTTATCTTTTTTATTCCATTTTATCCCAGAAAAGCAGTATTAACATTACAATGAAGTAAGATACACCTTAGCAAATATAAAGCATGTACAGACAAGAAAAGCATATAGGAATTCGAAAGAGTCGGGTTTTATATTACATTGTTATAACATAAATGACTGTATTTTCCTAGTTCTTTTTCCAAAATAATTGGCTTATTTCTGGCGAATGAACAAAGGAATGGTATAACACAGATCTTAATAACTGATGTATACGACAATATCGTACTACATAGACTGCCCGAGAGCCATGGTATGGACAGAGGAATGATATGGCCCAAGCCGAAGGTCCATACCATGGCCTCGATGGCAGTCTATTTACGATATTGCCGTCTAAAACTGCAATCAATGTAATAATTTTTTTTTTCATAGATACGTATCTTAGTGAAAATATTCCACTTTTGTAATCATCAGTTAACTATAGTATACCAGTGAACACTTTTAACGTTGTTATACTAAATTCTACTAAATTCTTCTTAAATTGACGTCACAATTCAACCGATCGGTCAATATCTGGTATTGATCGCAACTACCGGTCAATATCTGAATTTTTTTTGACTGATGGCATCAATACCGCATGATAGAGAATGTCATGTGTTTTAGGCCAATAGAATTCCAGATTTTTTTTACTGATATGCAATACCATAATTCATACCTATGTTTGAGAAATCCATTGTATTTCCATTGTATTTCATATCTGATTAATGGGAGACGATGATGATAAGATGTTTAGAGCCCGACTGGCCTAAGTATCTTAGTGGGCTTTTTGGCTTGCTTCGAAATCTTTATCGATTTTCTTTTATAAGATGGTGGTTTTCGCTCTTACTGGTATTCTTCGGGTGGTGTTGATGGTGGCCAGTTAGATGGCGATGGTGTAAGTGGCCTTTTCTTGATGTAGAATGGTGGCTGCAGTGAGTTGTCTTTGTGAACCACTTACAAGTGTTAAAAAGCTCTGGATCTTCTAAGTCAAATCTTTCGATGAACTGGACTTCACTTTTACCGTGCCCATTTGGTTGGCATATGAGTCTGTAGCAGATTTTGTCCCAGAGATCTTGTCTAGGTTGAAAGGACTCCGCTCTTGGAGGACTATATGCGGATCTTCTTCATTCCCCTGTGGTATTTGGTCGGTGTAAGGATATTACCAGTTGCCTTGTTGCGTGGCTCCGACTGCTGTCCCTTCTCACTAAGTTGGTGGCTGGTGTTAATGCCAGAGTCGCACGTGTCTATATTTGGTGGAAGTATTTGTGTACCAGCAGCCTGCTTAACAAAAGCATTAGTCTTAGCCTCCTTGAAATGATCGAATCACTGCTGATCTCTTTTCTGGTTTGAAGGTGGCTTTTCCTTTAAGGACCGGGTTTTCCTCAACCCTTTTCACCCAT
>MJUU01056140.1:0-34897 GCA_002080025.1 Modiolus philippinarum
CACATCGTAATGTTCATCATGATGATACAGATAAATCTTCTTCTCTGCATCGGGTCCTTTATAAATTAAACTGTTGAACTGAACCTGGCTCAAAACATAAATCTGATAATCTGGTATGCTTACTTGAAACTTTTTGATTTCTTCAATACCGCATTTTGTCAAAGGAACTACGGCCCGGGCATGCAACTCAATAGCTATTTCCTCTTGAATACGCCGTCCTAGTCTAATACTATTCCATTTACGGTGACTCTCGATTTTCGATTTAGCTGTTACGATAGCTCTGGCACAGCAGAGATCGTCTTTGTTTTTCATTGGACTGTAGAACTCGTTCAATTTCGTCCAATAATAAATTACTGGACAATTGGTCCACCCTCATGAACGGCATGGCAATGGGAAAGTCCAAATCTGGTGACTGTAGTGATATCTGGATCAGGTCTTCTGGTTTTGGTAAATGTGGTTACTTTCTTTAAGATGTCATCGAATATCTGGTGCAAGGTTTTTAAAACTTCTTCTATACTATTGGCGTCGATGAATTTAAACTGGACTTGATACTGGGTGGCTGTGTTTTAAACCTTGGTACACTTTTCCGACTTTTAATCTTCAATTCATACATGAATTCTGGTCTTTTGGTACTGGCTCCCCCTATTTGATGTCTTTCACGAGTGTGACGCTCTAATGCAGTTAATTTACAGAAGGTGGCACGACACTCCATACATTGGAATCTGGGTCTCTCATGGTTCTTTTTATGTTGCTGTAAATGGTCTTTTCTTGTAAAACGTTTCGGGCAAAGGTCACAAGCAAATTCCATATGGTCTCTGTGTATACTGTAATGTATTAACAATTCCCTTCTGGTGTCAAACATTTGGTGACATCTATAGCAACGATTCGCCATTTTGTCCGCCATCTTGACCGGAAGTGCGGACGTGAGAGTAGACACCCCCTGAATTGACCAATCAGGAATTTTGTACATGCTCAATCCACCTGCGCAGAATTGGTACAAAAATACTTAAGATAGTTAGAAGTTAGTTTAAAGTATTTACTTAGTAACCATGGTGATGTCATGTTATTGTATTAGTAAAAGGAAGATTTCATGGTATTGTAATGATAAAAATGGTGATTTTTAGGTTTCTGGGTGGTGGTTGTGGTGGTTTAAAGGTATCTGGGTGGTGGTAGTGGTGGTGGGATAATAGTCTATGGCGGTGGTGGTTGTGGTTTAAAGGTATCTGGGTGGTTGTGGTGGGATGATAGTCTATGGTGGTGGTGGTGGGATGATGGGCTATGATGGTGGTGGTGGTGGCGGCAGCAGCAGCAAAAAGCCGTAAGAAGGCCAATAAAGACAACAAAACTGTGATAAATTCATCAAAAATATGATATGTATCATGAAAAATGAACAGAAATGCAATAAAACTTAAAACAAATGAAACAAAATACGAACTTGAACGTCGAAAACATCAAGATAAAATGAAATAACGTCAAATTTCGAACTGAACGAGACTTGTAAAAGGTATTATATATCAACTTGACAGTGTGACCAACCGATTGAAAAGCCTAAACATACCCCGAATCAATATAAGACATGAGCCTATTACCAATAGTTCGGATTAAGACTGATCTAGGGCCGAATTAAGGCCGGCTGAGGCCGAACTTTAATTTGCAAGGGCCGATATCTCTATTACACTACACGACAGCACTGTAACACCAACACTAATAACTTTAGAAGTATACAGATACCACGAATCCATATATGATAAGCCTATAGTAGTAATAGTATTGATTAAGGCCGATCTAGGGCCGACTGAGGCCGATCTTTGATTTCAAAGGTGCCGATTACTTCATAACAGCACGCTTTAGCATTTAACTACTTGACTAATCATTTTAGAAGTATAAAGATACCCCGAATCCATATATCATAGGTCTATAGTACTAATGGTATTGATTAAGGACGATTAAGGGCCGACTAAGGCCGATTTTTGACTTCTAAGGGCCGATATAATCAAAATAGTACATAGCAGCACTGTAACACCTACACTAATCGCTTTAGAACTATTAATTTACCCCGAATCTATATATCACATGCCTACAGTAGTAATACTAAGGGTCAGGGCCGATTTAGGGCCGACTTAGGGCCGATCTCAAAATTAAAAGGGCTAATATCATCATTCAACTACGTTCTAGCCCTTCACTACCTTGACTAATCACTTTAGAAGTAATCCATATATGATAAGCCTATAGTTGAACGATTTCAAATTAAGGCCGATTTAGGGCCGTTTAGGGCCGATATCTCGTTCACACTCGTAGCTAGAGCTTTAAAACCTACACCAATCGATTAAGGGACCCCGATTTACCCTAGTATGACATCACAAAGGAAGACAATCCGCAAACAATACTCAAAATTAAGGGTTACTCCAAGTAGTATATAGGTGGTTTCCCGTTCTAAAAATAGATTAAAAGGGGATCCCCACTTTTTCTTGCGCATGTGCAATGTTGACATGTCATACATCCGATCACGTGACTTCCGCTTCCGGTCACGTGACTTCCGTCACGTGACTTCCGCTCTACGTCACTTCCGGTGACGTCACTTCCGGCTCCACCTCGCTCCACCTCCACAAATGTTAGACGAAAACCTCCTATATACTACTTGGAGTAACCCTTAATTTTGAGTATTGTTTGCGGATTGTCTTCCTTTGTGATGTCATACTAGGGCAAATCGGGGTCGCTAAATCGATTGGTGTAGGTTTTAATGCTCTAGCTGCGAGTGTGAACGAGATATAGGCCTTAAACGGCCCTAAATCGGCCTTAATTTGAAATCGTTCAACTATAGGCTTTTCATATGGATTCGATGTACTTTAATACTTCTAAAGTGATAAGTCAAGGTAGTGAAGGGCTAGAACGTAGTTGAATGATGATATTAGCCCTTTTAATTTTGAAATCGGCCCTAAGTCGGCCCTAAATCGGCCCTGACCCTTAGTTTTACTACTGTAGGCATGTGATATATGGATTCGGGGTAAATTAATAGTTCTAAAGCGATTAGTGTAGGTGTTACAGTGCTGCCATGTACTATTTTGATTATATCGGCCCTTAGAAGTCAAAAATCGGCCTTAGTCGGCCCTTAATCGTCCTTAATCAATACCATTAGTACTATGGACCTATGATATATGGATTCGGGGTATCTTTATACTTCTAAAATGATTAGTCAAGTAGTTAAGTGCTAAAACGTGCTGTTATGAAGTTATCGGCACCTTTGAAATCAAAGATCGGCCTCAGTCGGCCCTAGATCGGCCTTAATCAATACTTTTGCTACTATAGGCTTATCATATATGGATTCGTGGTATCTTTATACTTCTAAAGTTATTAGTGTTGGTGTTACAGTGCTGTCGTGTAGTGTAATAGAGATAACGACCCTTGCAAATCAAAGTTCGGCCTCAGCCGGCCTTAATTCGGCACTAGATCAGTCTTAATCCGAACTATTGGTAATAGGCTCATGTCTTATATTGATTCGGGGTATGTTTAGGCTTTTCAATCGGTTGGTCACACTGTCAAGTTGATATATGATACCTTTTACAAGTCTCGTTCAGTTCGAAATTTGACGTTATTTCATTTTATCTTGATGTTTTCGACGTACAAGTTCGTATTTTGTTTCATTTGTTTTAAGTTTTATTGCATTTCTGTTCATTTGTCATGTTACATATCGTATTTTTGATGAATTTATCACAGTTTTGTTGTCTTTATTGGCCTTCTTACGGCTTTTTGCTGCTGCTGCCGCCACCACCACCACCATCATAGCCCATCATCCCACCACCACCACCATAGACTATCATCCCACCACCACCTACCAGATACCTTTAAACCACCACCACCACCGCCATAGACTATTATCCCACCACCACTACCACCACCCAGATACCTTTAAACCACCACAACCACCACCCAGAAACCTTAAAATCACCATTTTTATCATTACAATACCATGAAATCTTCCTTTTACTAATACAATACCATGACATCACCATGGTTACTAAGTAAATACTTTAAACTAACTTCTAACTATCTTAAGTATTTTTGTACCAATTCTGCGCAAGTGGATTGAGCATGTACAAAATTCCTGATTGGTCAATTCAGGGGGTGTCTTCTCTCACGTCCGCACTCCCGGTCAAGATGGCGGACAAAATGGCGAATCGTTGCTATAGATGTCACCAAATGTTTGACACCAGAAGGGAATTGTTAATTCATTACAGTATACACAGAGACCATATGGAATTTGCTTGTGACCTTTGCCCGAAACGTTTTACAAGAAAAGACCATTTACAGCAACATAAAAAGAACCATGAGAGACCCAGATTCCAATGTATGGAGTGTTGTGCCACCTTCTGTAAATTAACTGCATTCGAGCATCACACTCGTGAAAGACATCAAATAGGGGGAGCCAGTACCAAAAGACCAGAAGACATGTATGAATTGAAGGTTAAAAGTCGGAAAAGTGTACCAAGGTTTAAAACCACAGCCACCCAGTATCAAGTCCAGTTTAAATTCATCGACGCCAATAGTATAGAAGAAGTTTTAAAAACCTTGCACCAAATATTCGATGACATCTTAAAGAAAGTAACCATATTTACCAAAACCAGAAAACCTGATCCAGATATAACTAGAGTCACCAGATTTGGACTTTCCCATTGCCATGCCGTTCATGAGGGTGGACCAATTGTCCAGTTATTTATTATTGGACGAAATTGAACGAGTTCTACAGTCCAATGAAGAGTTTCGATTAACAGAAGAAGTGGAGATGGAAGTTACGCAGGTGGATATGCCAGCAGGTAGCGGAAAAAAGAAAACGGATTATGTAGATATTAAAAGATTAGTGTACAGTAAAGAGTCTATCATCCAGATTAAACACAAAGACGATCTCTGCTGTGCCAGAGCTATCGTAACAGCTAAATCGAAAATCGAGAGTCACCGTAAATGGAATAGTATTAGACTAGGACGGCGTATTCAAGAGGAAATAGCTATTGAGTTACATGCCCGGGCCGGAGTTTCTTTGACAAAATGCGGTATTGAAGAAATCAAAAAGTTTCAAGTAAGCATACCAGATTATCAGATTTATGTTTTGAGCCAGGGTCAGTTCAACAGTTTAATTCATAAAGGACCCGATGCAGAGAAGAAGATTTATCTGTATCATCATGATGAACATTACGATGTGCTCACCAGTATGCCAGCGTTTTTATCACGCAGTTATTATTGTCATATCTGTGATAAAGGATATAACACTAAAGAAGAACATTCTTGTAATAAAGTTTGTCAATGTTGTCATAAAATTTACGACCAAACCGAAAATAATTGGATACCCTGTGATGACTGCGGACGATATTTCCGAGGTAGTGTATGTTTTAAATTACATCAACAATCTACGTCATCCGGACAGTCAACATGTACAAGATACTACAAATGTAAAGAGTGTGGACAAACCGTGAATAAAAAGATGAATAAACGTCATACTTGTGAAAACACCTATTGTCAGGTGTGTAAAGATTACTATCCAAAAGGACATCAGTGCTTTATGCTTACTGCAACTCCACTTAGACGATCGGATAATCAAACATACATTTTCTTTGACTTTGAATGTACACAAGAGGATCTAGTGCAGTGTGAACAAGGATACCTACCTGATGAGACAAGTAAATGTACCAACTGTAAACAAATGAAATGTGGAGTTTACGAACATCAACCCAATTTATGTGTTGCGCATAAAATATGTTTAAAATGTTTAAATAATACCATTAATGAAACCAGTACGTGCTAGGAATGTGCAAAAAATGAAGTCGTGTTTGCTAGAACCAATACAACTGATGACTTTTGTGACTGGTTGTTCTCTGGACAAAACAATTGAGCTACTGTTATCTGTCATAATTTCAAAGGATACGATAGCTATCCTGTTCTGAATTACCTAATTCGTCATGGCATAGTACCGGAAGTGATCCCTAATGGAACTAAGAATATGGCCATCACTATACCAACCTGTAACATTCGGATGATTGATTCCATGAATTTCTTACCTAAAGCTTTATCCAAACTACCAAAAATGTTTGGACTGACAGAACTACGAAAGGGGTATTTTCCGCACTTATTCAATACCAAAGAGAATCAAGCCGCCATTTTGAATCATTTACCCGATGTAAAGTTTTATCAACCGGATAAAATGAAACCCGAAGACAGAGCTGCGTTCCTGAAATGGTACAACGAGAATAGAGATTCAGCGTTTAATTGCAAACAAGAACTGCTGGGCTATTGTCGTTCGGATGTGGATATACTGAGACAAGCGTGTTTGACGTTCCGTCAACTATTCATTGAGATGACAACTGTACAGAGTCAAGTAGGTATCGACCCTTTTCAAGATTGCATTACTATTGCATCTGCCTGCAACGTCGTCTTTCGTACATTGTTCTTAAAACCGGATACCATAGGTAAAATTCCCGCACATGGATACCGTCCTTATGAGAAACATTCTTTGAAAGCTATGAAGTGGTTACAGTGCATTTCTGCAGCCAATAATATACAGATACAACACGCGCGTAATGGTGGAGTGAAACAAATTGGACCCTATAAAGTGGATGGGTTTTATGACAATCATCTGTTTGAATATCATGGATGCTTCTGGCATGGATGTTTACGTTGCTATAGTGCTGCTACTGTCAATCCAGTCAATAATATGACGATGGAAGAATTGTATCAACGCACGTTGGAAAAGAAACGATATATTGAACAGCAATGGTATACTTATGTGGAAAAATGGGAATGTGAGTTCGATAAAGACATACAGATTGATCCGTACATACAACGCTTCATTGATTCCTTGAAATACGTGAACCCTCTAGAACCTAGAGATGCTTTTTATGGTGGAAGAACGGAAGTCTTTACCCTGTATAAAGATACGTCGAATGATGAAAGCATTAATTATTACGATGTGACGTCGTTATACCCTTACATCAACAAAACCGGAAAAATACTTTTGGGACATCCACACGTCATCACCGAAAACTTCACTGATATTCAACACTACGAAGGGTTAATCAAATGCCAAGTATTACCCCCGAGAAAACTTTACATCCCAGTGTTACCAGCCAAAATTAACAACAAGTTATTGTTCACCTTGTGTAGAACGTGTGCTGAAATCAATCAACAAACACCATGTCAACATACCAATGAAGAAAGAGCATTGACAGGAACTTGGATTAGTGATGAATTGAAGAAGGCATTGGAAAAAGGATATGTCGTTCAACATATATATGAAGTATGGCATTTTGAAAACATAGAACAATATGATCCAAACACGAAAATGGGAGGACTCTTTAAAGAATATATCAACACATTCGTAAAAATGAAACAAGAGGCCAGTGGTTGGCCCGACTGGTGCCTAAATGAAGACGACAAATGGAGATACATTAGAGAATACTATGAGAAAGAAGGAATTCATCTTACATACGAGAAGATACAGAAAAATCCCGGATTGAGAGCCTTGGCAAAACTCATGTTGAATAGTTTCTGGGGAAAATTTGGTCAAAGATCCAACATGCTTAAAATGGCATATTGCACCGAATTGAAAAAATACATGGATATCTTGAATAGTGATACAATCGAACTCATGGGTATTAGTTTCATGGGTGAAACCATGGCTAGTATTAGATACTGATTCAAAGATGATTTCATCGAGGAAACTGGACGAACCAACGTGGTCATTGCAGCATATACTACTGCTCATGCTCGATTGAAATTGTACAGCTATTTGGAGAAGTTTGACAGGCGATCCTTATACACCGACACAGATTCCATCGTGTTTTCCTCCAAACCTGGGGAATGGAAACCAGAACTAGGAGATTATTTAGGAGACTTAACGGATGAAGTAGCCGGAAACCCAATTTCCGAGTTTGTAACTTGTGGACCCAAAAATTATGGATATAAAGTTACATGTCAAAATGAAGTCACAACCGTATGTAAAGTAAAGGGATTGACACTGGACTTCAAAAACAGTCAACTCATCAATTTTGACACGATTAAGGACATGATCACCAACAGAAAAGACAATGTAAAAACTGTGAAAGATGACTTCAAAATCGTTAGAGACAATTACAAACTACTTACCGTCAACCAGAAAAAAGATTACAGATTAGTGTTTGACAAAAGAGTCATCATGACTGATTACTGTACATTACCTTATGGATTTTAAATTGTAAAGGAAACATGTGGATGTTCTCCGACCCGTGTTTGCCTATTTGACGGAGAAAATAAAATGTATATCTGTTAATATCTTGTTTATTTCACTGCCTAATGAGATATGTGTAGAAGATCTAACAAAGAAAAGAAAACAAACAACAAAAGTAAAAAAAAATAATAAACAAACAAATAAAAAACATAAAAGTTGCCATAGCAACTTAGGTTAGAGTAACATAAAAGAGAGATCAAAACATCAACAACAAAAAATTAAACAAACAAACAAAGAAAAAATAAAAGTTGCCATAGCAACTTAGGTTAGGGTTAGAGGTTGGATAAAGGAATAATAGCATTAATAAAAGCAGAAGTCACTAAAAAAAGATAGTTAGAGTAAGTCATGAACAAAAGACAACAAAATCAAGAAACGAATGTATAAGGATTGAGAGAACACAACATAAATAATATATAATACATAATGTCTAGGGTTAGAGTGGAAACTTAGAACAAAGGGTTAAAGTATGACTTAGAGAACATGACATATAAAACACAATGACCAGGGTCAAAATAAAGGTTAAGGTTAGGTGGGTTAGGGTAAGCCATGAACAAAGACAACAGTACTGATCTAACAACAGAAAAGTTAGGGTTAGTACAAGGATAAGTGCAAGGTTAAAGGTAAGGATAAAGGCGAGAACAGTGGACATGGACAGAATAGGGCGAGACCAAAGTAGAAGGTAAAGTAGAAGGCGAGACCAAAGAAAGTACCTTGGATAGAGGTAGGGCGAGACCAGTTACAACACTATGGACAAGTGAAGTCAAAGCCAAAGGCGAGGCACTCAAGACGAGGCCAAAGGCCAATGACACACTTAGCACCTCGTCAATACTTGCAGCGCCCTCTATAAGGGGTCAAAGGTCCAATAACTATTACAGCGCCCTCTATAGGGGTCAAAGGTCAAATACCCAAACTAATTTGCATATTTTAGGGAAAATTAGGGGAAAATGAAAATATTTTACAAAGAATGCACTATGGGGCTCCTCGTTATACTACTAACAAATGATATTGAAATTTGCACTTTCCGCTAACGAATGGCTTTGTCTTTGTCTTTAATCCTTTATCTTGCATTTGTTATACGTGATTTATAAATTTATGAAACACGACACTTGCACAGCGTAACAGCAAATATTGCAGGGTGAAGAAAATATGCTTGGGGTGAGTTTTGATACTTTTTGGATGGTTGTCTGGAGAAAAGGTAAGTTTGCACATTATTCAATGCAAGTTATAATAATGCTATGTTTCACGTTACCCAACAATAAATAGGCTGTACGATGGTCAAGAGAATAAAAATCCACAAACTGTATTTTCTCCGAACACCTCGACATCATTTCAAACTTTCGGGGGAAAAATGATATTTTCCAAAATTTCACCTTTCCAGCGTGTATATGAATCGTTTTACTTTTTCACATACAATTAAAAATTCAATTTTACCAAGACTGTGTCACCCAAAAATACCCGCTTTAATCGTTGCTCGAATATTTCACCTTTTTGCATATGTGACCGGGGAGGAAAAGTCATATATCTTTCTGGGGGAAGCATATTTATATATTTTGCTTTACTGTTAGAAAGAATGCACCTGCATGAGAGCAAAAACACGATGCAGTCTGCAAGAATGACACCAGTGACTGAATGTGTATTTTACATACAATTTTTATACACGAATTAAGATTTTAAGCTATATTCCTCTGACAAAGTTATCGGGTAATCATTTGCCACAAGAGCCGAAAGAAGTCATTGCACGTTTCAAAAAGGTTTAAGTATCAAAGACCCTGCATAATATATCTCTGCCCTCACGAAAACGTGTTGTTTCTTTCAACAAAACACACCGATGCTTTCCCCCGCTAAGAAGTATGACTCCCCCGGTCACACATACAACATATAGAATATTTGAGCAATGATGGTAGCAGGTATTTTTGAGCTACAAAGTCTTGTTGAAATTGCATTATTGAATGTACATGAACAAGTGAAACGATTCATTTACCCGTAAGACGAGTCAAATTTCAGAAAATATAATTTTTTCCCCGAAAGTTTGAAATTATCTCGAGGTGTTCGGAGAAACTAAGGTCTGTGGATCTTTATTCTCTTCACAATCGTGTAGTCTATTTATTGTTGGGTTCCGTGGTATATAGCATTATAAGATAACTGCATTTTGATATTTAGCAGACTTGCCTTTTCTCCAGACAATCACCGAAAAAGCGTCAAAAACTTTCTCCCTAAGCATATATGTATGCGTTCCTCCCGCACTATTTGCCGATACGCTGTACGTTGTCTAGGTAATTTTTTCTGTTACTTAAAACTGTCTCTGGTATGAGGAATTCGAAGTAGCAATGAATAGTGATACAATTCTTGTTTCTATACATTTCTTTACAACCAATCGAAAGAAATATTCTTTGTTCAAAAACCATTTTGTTTTATTATTTTTTTAAGTGATATACATTTGCATGAAAGATTGAGCTACAATGCCAGTTTATTTTTATTTTTCACTGGATTTTAGCTAATATTTCAGTTGCAAAGGAATAACTAAGTACAAAAATTACTGTGAATGAAATAAGTTATAAAACAACGCCTTGTGAATTAAGGTAGATAGACACTTATATTCATATCCATGAGATTTTGTTGTACTTCGGCACAATTAAAGAATCAATCCCACTTATCCAAAATCTGTAATAAAAAGTATGGGTCACCATGCTTGCTTTTTCTAGAATTGATTTCAAAGTTTGCTCATTTAACACCTAAATTTACATAGAATGCATGGAGAAAATATGAAAAGGCAATTTTTAGCTTAATAGAAATGAACGTTTTATCCGTGAGATTTTAATGTAAATTTGTGAACAGATACTTTATGACGTAATTTATCGGTTACAATAAAAATATGTATATGTCACCATGCTTTTAACGGAGATATTTTACAAAGTTTCCGGATTAAACATTATTTACGGGAAAAGGGAGTTAATTCGCGGCAAAGTAAACGAAATATGACGTTTCACGTCTTTCATTCAATTATGACGTCACAAAGGAAAAGCCGTCAATTTACTGTTTCCGGCCCAAAAATCAAATCTAACCCGTATTCGACTCTTAATTTTTCTAATGCGCGATTGAATTGCGCAGCGCAACAGTGTCTATCTACCTTAAAAGCCGAATTTTGAGGAAACTAAGCTTTAAATAATAAAAAAATTCCGTCATAGTTTTTTAAAGAGTAATGGACACATCATAAACATACGTCACGCAAAACATTTGCATTTGAAATACACATAACTTACTGCATTTACGGAGAGTGAACTTTTCGTAAATAATACCTACTTAAAAAGTCCGATGTTTGTAGAATTTAACACAAAGTCCCTTTCAACGTTGTTGCTTTGTTAGGTCTATACGTAAATGTATGGTTATTCAACCAGTAGAAATTAAAAGTCAATATTGCATGTAGTTTTGAAAAATACAGAATGTAAAAATCATTGAGGTGAAATCAAATTGAACTTGAACAAAGTTGATGTGACCTGATTCCAACATTAATGTTTGTTGTGAAATAACAATTCACCAGCAATATGTATGTACTTTACCCAGCAAATTTCAAAGACATTAAAGGACAAAGGAGAAAAAGTAACAGACCATGTTCAGATCAATGTTTAGACAACTGTATCATTTTTGTGGTAATATTCATTCATTATTGTTCAAATTTTTGTTTTCTTTCCCCAGCAATATATTGACGTAAATGGAATACGTTTTTGGTTTTTTGTGGTTTTTTTTATTTTTGTTCTAATCCTGCCATTATAGATCCATTAAAATCACCTTATACTCTCAAAACAATTACAGAACCATGTAACCATCTTTTTAATACAGTTTTTATCGTTAATCGAGGACTTCAACAAGTAAGTTCAAGGAGGGGGGCAAGGGGGTCCCATAACAGCTTAACAGCAAATTGATTTTTCCAATAACAGATAACAGATAATTCAAATAAGTGATAACAGCTAACAGTGTATATCAAGTCAATTACAGTTAACATATAAATATAATTACATTTCATGAATATTCATTTGAATTCCATCAGTTTGATAGGTGAACATCGATCACGTGGCATATCAATGTGAAGTTGCAATTCCCATGAAACACATTTGAACACGTGTTCACGTGGCGGATGAATTTGTAAAAATAGAATCCCAATCTACATGATGTACTTCCTTGTAAATAAAGTTGTTTATTATATTTCGGGTTTAAAATGTAATTATAAGAATTGAATGCATTATTTTGAAGTTTCATAGGGACTATGAAAGGGTTGACCGGGCGCACATTTTCAACATTTTTAAAAATGTGCTTCGGTCAACCCTTTCACATCCCAATGAAACTTCAAAATAATGCATTCAATTCTTAAGTAAAACTTAGATAACAGTCATCTTATTCAAAACTTTCTTTTGGAGAAGATTTATACATTCATAGGCCATCATTGTTCATCATAAACATGTTCATTGACTTTATTATCAACAAGTTAGGATCATATTGCAAGGCAATACCAAGTCCCCTACCAGTAGGACAAGGCATTTTTACACTAGCAAAAATGGTTAAATATGTTTTCCAAGTCCAAGGCCCAAAACTCTGTCAAAAATCTTTGGACCGGAACCAAACTTTATCTTGGTCTGTAACTCATTAAAGTAGACTCACATACAAAATATTAGATCAATACCTGCGACACTTTGGAAAAAAATGTGGATAACTGACATCTTACTAAAATTTTCAAAGTCCAAGGCAAATAACTCTAACAAAAATCAGTGGACAGGAACCAAACTTACACTTGGTCTGTAACTCACTAAGGTAGACTCACATACAAAATATCAGATCAATATCTCCAAGGGTTTAGAAAAAGGTGCGGAAAACTGATGCGGGACTGACAGACGGACAGATGGACGGACAGATGGACGGACGGACGGACACAGCGCAAACCTAAAGCCCCCTCAGCTATCGCCGGTAGGTGACTAAAAAGTGCTTTATTTGTTACTCATTATCAATATACGAGGCACTCAACTTTTTTTTAAATGTCTTGGATTAGGCTAGTTGAATTTTTCAGACACTTTTACAGTTCTACCCACTCTAGTAGTAACAGCTCGCATGAAGTCTAATTCTTTTCGTGAATAAAATTATTGAGTCCTATCTCAGAACTGACAAACTCAAATGCCACAAGAAGTATTGTCTTACTGCTTTGTGTTTTATCAACAAGTTTTTCAGTTGTCAAGAATTGAAGATTTGAACAACTTTCAAAAATCAGTATGTGTGAATTTTCTTTGATTAAATTTTCTTTTCTCATCATGGGGCTATCGGTGTTCAATTTCACTTCTTGTACGAGTGTTTTTCAATTTCAACTCTTGTCGTAGAGATGAATTATTATTCATTCGACTAATTTGCCATATATATAGTCTATTCTGATTTCTATATAGTACAGTATTTGACTGTTTTTTAATCATATAGCCACTGTCGACAACTGTATAACTTCTTCGTCTACACTCTGGTTAATCAAGCTAATCCTAACTTGGAATTTGAGCAAAAAAAGTCCCAAAACACCGTTAAATCATATAATATTAAAAAGGGCAACAAGTATATAAAATTCTAAGAAAAACGTAGGTACTCCAATGAAAAAATTGAATGTTTGCATTCAATGAATATAACGGTGCTTAAAGATAGTTATCTGCCTCAATAATAGGGAATTAAACTTTTAATCTAAAAAAAAAATAGATTAAGGATAAATTGACATCTTATGGTGGCTTTGAGTTGTTATTACTCCCCTTTTGGTCCTTGTCTCTTTGACACATTCTCCGTTTCCCTTCTTTTTTCTATCATTAAAAAAATAACAATTTCTCCACTTCCGGTATTATTTTTCTTCGCATTTACCAGTTCTATTTAGAGCTAAGGAAAAACTGGTTCAAAATTATTTGGAATTACGGTGCTTTGACCACTATTTCAGATTAACTACGACGAAAATTCGAGAAAACTGCAAAAACACGTAAAAGTTGAAATTGACGTGTACCTACGTGCATTCATGAATCTATTTGAAACTTTGCAGTTAAAAAGTTTAGGTTGTAATTTAGATAAAACATTTAACGTACGTCTTCATGCACTATGTCATCATTTTGCATTTGTGCAATGAAAATTGATAAATCATCAAACTTTGCTTACAACATTCTTCATTGGAGTACCTAAAAAACGTATCAAGTCTTGAGGTTATAAAATGTATGTTGTGATTGGAGTTTATTTTATTTCAAATTCCAGGCACCTGAATCGATTTTCAGGGGCTCTGGCTACAGAGCTGCCGGGCGCGTCCCCAGTTGGTGGATAGGGGAATGCCCTGTCTATGAAGGGCAGTCAGGTCATAATACAGAAAGCCTGACCGCGAACCATTGTAGCCAAACTGTGTGGAGAAATGCAACGCTCCATGCTGTATAAAGACCCCTTCTATATATTGTCTAGAGAGAGCAGAGTCTCTGGGACTTGTATAGAAGGCTAATTTTCCTGTCCCTACCCATTTCTCTCCTTTTCCAGTGGCAATCGAAACTCGTTGTCCCTATTGTCCCTTCCATAATTACCTCTTTCTTCTCCTACTTATATTTTGATGATTAACTTTGATTAACTTGTTCTTGTCCTGATATGGCTGAAATATTGCTCACTGGACGTTAAACTCTTTAGGTAATCATTCAATCAATTTATTTCAAATTGAATTGTAAAGAAAAAGCTGGTCAAATTAACCACAGAAAATAGGAAGTTGAATTCACAGTCAAATGTAGACTAACAAGTGAAACAGTTGTAGGCAACAGCTATATAATAATGCAGCAGGCGCGAACCAGGGGGAATTGAAAAGTGGGGTTGCAACTTAGAAGTGAAAGAACTAATCGCCGAGCGGAGCGAGGCGCGAAAATGTTGGGGTATTTCTTTGTAATTACACCAAACTGAACTGTTCAATAACAGCTAACAGTGAACTGAATATTCATCATAACAGCTAACACAGAACTACCCAATAACAGCTATCACAACATAATATTTTGTAATAACAGCTAACAGAGAATCAATTTTACCCAATAACACAATAACAGTTAATACCCTTGCCCCCCCCCCCCTCTTCAAGGTCGAAAACTCACACTCAAAACAAATGAAAATGCATTGTATGATGGAATTTCAATCTGTTTATTGTCTTCTTTTCATATCACATAACTCAATTGCATATATGTTGCATAAAATGTTTTTTAATGCATTACTATATGTTTAAGACATATATTGTGCATTTTTTTTGTTTAAATTCACATTCCCCTGTTGGGGACTTGAGAAATAAAAAAACTTGAAACTTGAAACTTATACTTGTTATACAAGTATTAGCTTTCCAAAAAGCTAGTCTGACGTCAGCATTCTTTGACCCAGACTTTCTCCTGGCCTAGAAAAAGACTTGATTACTACCAAATATGAATCTCGGATAAAATGTGTTTTTTTCTTTTTTTCTCTGAGATTCATATTTGGTGTTTTTTCTATGCCGGGAGCAAGTCCCTACGCTTAGACACTAACTATACACATGGTATATTTGGTTTGATGATATACCAGAATTTTTAGCTAGATATTTGTATCGGTAACCAAACAAAACTCACAATATAATTCAACAATTGCGGTTTCCTGATGTATAGGACGGACATACTTAACAAACGAACTGGTTTCTTTGTCTTTTATTCCGAAAGAACCAGTATAAAAACTTTTCCTAAGTGTGATTGTAGAAATTAATGCTTGATTACTTCTGTACTTAGTTTCCTTATGCCAACAACACGCTTACAGAATGATATCAAATGTCATTTAAAATATCATCGTGAAAAAAAATCAATAAATAAACAGTGTTAATTTATTAATATGCAATGATATTGTCGTTACCTTACATTAATCAAATGAACACGTTAAAAATATGTTAATATATTATATATTTATATATCAAAATTATATATTAATCACAGGCACTTGTCTCTATTTATTTAGGGTCACTATCCACATTTACCCAAATGTGGATAGTAACCCCAAATAAATAGAGACAAGTGCCTGTGATATTAATACATTAATACATTAATCAAATGAAGACGTTATACTTTATTTACCGTCATGCAATGCAACAATGGACGATTTACCGTAATGCAATGCAAAATGGACGCCTTACCGGATGTTCATTTTCTGGTTATAAGGTGTTATAAGGTGTAACACAACTAATTCAGACTCCCATAGACTCCCATGTTAAATTACACATGTTCCAACCTTTGTAGATTTTTTCCTGAAGTTCAAGAAAAGTGACAG
The DNA here is from genome assembly GCA_002080025.1 of Modiolus philippinarum. NCBI lineage: Eukaryota > Metazoa > Mollusca > Bivalvia > Mytilida > Modiolidae > Modiolus > Modiolus philippinarum. Next base: position 16,550 of record MJUU01056140.1, read on the forward strand.
TGGTCTCAAATCAAAGAGACACCTTTTGACAAACTCTCATGAAAAATTCAACCCACCTTAACTGTAATATAAGAGAGAACTAGTTCCCGGAAGTATACAACCCATAGGTCATGTACTTCCGGTCAGTATTTCCCATGGAATAGATACCTCCGCCTTTCAACCTCATAAAATTTTTAATGTTGCATGTAATCATATCAGTTTAGGTTCAAAAGATTCCTAACATAATTACCTTTCAAATGAACTGACATTCATCCGTCAAAATTTGGATTATCTATAAGAAATATTTTCCTCTGGAACCGCTGAAGCAAATTCAACAAAACTTTACAGGAATTAATGATGTACTAGAGGTCCTTCACTTAGAATGCTCATTTTGTTCTGATTCGATAAAAACATGGCCGCCAGGACGGAACTTAGGTTTAACATTGGAACTTTGAGAAAATCACATTTTCATCTTTTCCTCTGGAACTGCTGAAGGAAATTCAACAAAACTTTACAGGAATGATGTACTAGAGGTCCTTCACTAAGAATGCTCATTTTGTTCCGATCTGATAAAAAAACGTGGCCGATCGGAACAAAATGAGCATTCTTAGTGAAGAATGGGAAAAATCACATTTTCATCTTTTCCTCTGAAACCGCTGAAGCAAATTCAACAAAACTTTACAGGAATGATGTACTTCGGGTCCTTCACTAAAAATGCTCATTTTGTTCCGATCTGATAAAAAACATGGCCGCAAGCACGGAACTTTGGTTTAACATCGGACCCAATGGGAAAATCACATTTTCATCTTTTCCTCTTGAACCTCTTAAGCAAATTCAACCAAACTTTACAGGAATGATGTACTAGAGGTCCTTCACTATGAATGCTTATTTTGTTCCGATCTGATAAAAAACATGGCCGCCAGCGCGGAACTTAGGTTTAACATTGGACCCAATGGGAAAAATCACATTTTCATCATTTCCTCTGAAACTGCTGAAGCAAATTCAACACAACTTTACAGGAATGATGTACTTCAGGTCCTTCACTAAGATTGCTCATTGTGTTCCGATCCGATAAAAAACATGGCGGCCAGCACGGAACATTAACATTGGACCCCAAGGGAAAATCGCATTTTCATCTTCTCCTCTGAAACGCCCTAAGCAAATTCAACCAAACTTCACAGGAAGGATGAACTAAAGGTCCTTAACAAAGATTACTCATTTCGTTCCGATCCGATAAAAAACATGGTCGCCAGCACGGAACATAGTTTAACATTGGACCCTATGGGAAAATAACATTTTCATCTTCTCTTCTGAAACAGCTTAAGCAAATTCAACCAAACTTTACAGGAATGATGAATGGAACGTCCTTTACAAAGATTGCTCATTTTGTTCCTATCTGATGAAAAACATTGCTGGCGGAATGGAACAAAGTTTAACATTGAACCCTATGGGAATCACATTTTCATCTTTTCCTTTAAAACCTCTAAAGCAAATTCAACCAAACTTTACAGGAATGATGTACTAAAGGTCCTTTACAAAGATTGCTCATTCCGTTCTGATCAGATGAAAAACATGGCTATCAGCAAGGAACATAGTTTAAAATTGGACATTATGGAAAAATCACATTTTCATCTCCCCTGAAACCGCTGCAGCAAATTTATAGGACTGATGTAATAAAGGTCCTTTACAAAGATTGCTCATTTTGTTCTTATTCTCTGAAACTGTTGTGAAGCAAATTGTATTAGAATGATAAGTAGAAGTTCCTTTGCAAAGTTTACTCATTTCGATAGGACAAAAAAAAAAACAAAAAAACAGGTGCTAACAGAAAACATAGCTAAACATTAGACCTCCATTGGTAAAAACACCATTTTTGGTCATGCATGGCAGAGAAGTATTTTGTCAGGTGAGCGATACAGGCTCAATCTCTGAGCCTCTAGTTTTTAGCGGGGTAAGATTTCCTTATCTTGTATCTCGGTTACAAGACAGCTCACACGCGGCTTTTCCCGGTAAAACATTTCAAGCAATATTTAGAATTCTTTGCTCAATAAATTCTCATTAGTGTCTTAATTATATTAAGTCTACGTATTTGTAAATCGCTATATGTCATTTGAAGTAATACTTCACAGATAAATATGAAAAAAAAAAGCGTCTTCAAAAATATTGCATCCTCGGATATATATTCCAGATCTTATGACGTTATAAAAAGCGTCGTAACTCTTTGTATAAAAAGGCGAATTGGGAAGACACTTCTGTGTGTATTTCATATATTTTAGAGAGAATACAGTGTGAAGTTAAATCAAACGCCAGTAGAAGTACGAGACATTAATAATCTAACACCAGGGGAAGTGCAAGACAGGGGAATCCCAGACACCCGAGAATAAGATTTCCAATCTTGGACGAAGCTTGCTGAGTCCGAGATGATTGAAATCTTACCCGAGGGTGTCTGAGATTCTCCTGTCTCGTACTTCCACTGGTGATTGATTTTATTTCTCACTGTATTTACCATAAAATATACTAAAATCCACACAAAAATATCGGCCCTTTTCGTCTGTTTAAACAAAGGAGTTACGTCCCTTTTTGCATCGTCATTGTATACCCGAGCGCGCCATATTTTAAAACACGATTTTCTCGCATTTTCCTTTGAAATTTTACTTTAAATGATAAAAGAATTTCATAATACGTAGATTAAATACACTTACATCAATGATGAGGACAGATGAAGATTACAAGACAATAATGTGCAAACAATATTTGCCGGTAAACTGCACGTAGTTTTTTTTTTCGTCTTGCACTAGTGTAATCTAACACCGCTAAAATAGGAACTGCTGTGTCTCAAAAGTGAGCAAAGCAAATCTCTGACACCCTCGGGTATGATTTCAATCATCTTGGACTCACCAAACTTCGTCCGAGACTAGACATCTTACCCTTGTATATGTCTGAGATTTTTCTTTTCTCAACCCTAATGTAACATTACCCATATATCAATAGGTGTACGAGATTTTTCGGTCTCATCCGCCACATTTTGTGACTCATCCTGGGTGAGAACACCTACACGATCCTTTTCCCGCCGTTTTTGTGTCCGCTTGACATTCATATCGCCCCTGTTTTATTGTTTTCTCCATGACAATCTCCATTACAATAAACACATTTTTCAAAAACATGGAATTATAAAGCTTTTCCTTTCGTAAAATACAACATTAAAAAATCCTGCAGTCGAATCTTATGACGTCATTTAAGGGAACGTTACTTCTGTCAGTAAACAAACGTCACAAAGGTCAAATTTCAGACCAACAATTCAGTTAACATAAATGAAAAGCCAGAGTAAACCAAGTAAATGGGCACAAAAAACTAATTAAATTTCCATAGGCTCCAATAGTAACATTTTGAGAAATTCCACCAATTTCGATATTTCGTTGTTACATGTCACACCCCTCAAAACGAGCGGAATTGTATGAAGTTGCTGCCATTTCATTTTCGGGGTTGCATTTCAGATGAAATTTTCCGGTATTTGCCGAACACTGAAAATAATAGTATTAAAAATGATCCATATGTCAACACCGAAATATTCTTGAATGTGCATCTTCTGCTAAAGTTGAACATTTTTCTACTACCGAATGAATAAAGACTGAACTTACTACGAAGGAACAAAGCATAAAATTACATAAATCAAAGTTTAGAGACATGGCTGGAGCAAGAACACCAGAAGACAGAATACCAAAGACACTACACAACGACAAAACACAGACAGACATGAATGGAGCAAGAACATCAGAAGACAGAATACCAAAGACACAACACAACGACAAAACACAGAGAGACTTTGCTGGAGGAAGAACATCAGGAGACAGAATACCAAAGACACAACACAACGACAAAACACAGAGAGACATAGCTGGAGCAAGAACATCAGAAGACAGAATACCAAATACACAACACAACGACAAAACACAGAGAGGCATAGATGGAGCAAGAACATCAGAAGACAGAATACCAAAGACACTATACAACGACAAAACACAGAGAGGCATAGCTGGAGCAAGAACACCAGAAGACAGAATACCAAAGACACAACACAACGACAAAACACAGAGAGACATAGCTGGAGCAAGAATATCAGAAGACAGAATACCAAAGACACAACACAACGACAAAACACAGAGAGACATGGCTGGAACAAGAACATCAGAAGACAGAATACCAAGGACACATGAACTAATTAAAGAGGAAAAACATATGGAATACAGAAAATTTTGTTTTTGATACGGATTTTATCATGGCCAGTTTCAAGTGAACCAATAGGGCGAGCTTGATTCGTCACACCGTGATAAAGACCCTATCAAAAAATGCCCTTTATTTCTATCGATTATTCACAAACTGATAAATGGAATTGATAAATGGAATTTAAATTATCCGAAATGTCTATTTAACCACAGTAAATACGCTCTTTATTACAGCAATGTATATGCATTTTTCGTAAGTTAAACGTATGACGAGTATGAACATGACGGCATAGAAACCAAATGTGACGTCTTGAAATGACATTGACCCATTATTTTCTATATTAAGGCCTGTTTAGTGGAACTGATGATAACAGGTAATTCAGATCAAAGAAAATTCATACAAATTGCCAATAATGAATGTAGCGTTACTCGATTTTTAACAATGAATTCTGCTCAAAGCGGTGTCAGGGGCCGTCTTCAACTTACCTTGAGGTATAAGAATAGCTCATTGTTGAAGGCCTCACGGTGACTTTTAGATGAAGAACAACAATAAAAGCGTTGTTCTATTGCTTAGTCTAATCATGTATTTGTATAGATGTTGTCTAATGTACATTTACTCCATATCCTTGCATTGTTAATTTATTTTTTTGTCTTGCTTATTAACTTCTTCCTGGTTACGATTTATCTTTTTTATAGGGGTGAAGCATACACAGCAAAAGATTCTTACCCTAATGACGCAACTCCTCAAGAAATCCATGTGAACATGTCCATAATATTTTGCAAAGCTATGTCTCATAGATTATGAAACTTGAATATCGTTATACCATACTTTTTCTTTCTTTATCGCCATCTTATTCTTTATATAACAAATGTAACCCTGCAAACCAATTTAAATGACACTAGACAGTCACCACAAACATCAATATATAAAATCATAAGCCAAACAAACTTAAGAATGGAAAGCTTAAACAAGCGAAAACGCTTTCAAAACAGAATATGAAAAATTATGTGAACAATCAGCACAAGAACAACACAAATTGTAACTTTTATTGACACAGCAACAAATTCATTGTACAAAATGTAGGTAAAGAATTTCGATGGTCCTAATATCGCAAACCTTCACAAAATAAACTGGCATGCATGTTTTGATATTATTATACACGCCGAACCCATTATTGCATGGAATGGTGCAAACAAACACGCTCTAAATTTGTTCAAAGATAAAACATTAGCAAGGTCACATACAATGAATTTGTATCATGTTTATTATAATTAGTCACTCCCTGAGCTGTATGATAACAGAATGAACTCAAAATTGAAAGATCTTAGTAAACATATTTGTTTGTACCTGAAGACAAAGCTTCGAATAACGTTGCTATCGACTAAAGAAATAAGGAAATACTATATTGATGTCCACCAATGAACTAGACAAGTCAAATACTTTCAGACGTAACAATTGTGACGAAAGAACTTTAACAAAAAAAAAAGTAAAAAAAAATAAACAAAAACAAAAAACGCAATTATAAGAAATCGTATAAGGGAGTTGGTTATTAAGGTGGTTCGGGGTATAAGCAAAATGCATCAGAATTTTTCAATAGTTTGCAGAATAAAATTTCAAAACTTGATCTTCAAGAAAATTAAATAAAAATTGGGGCTCATGGGCCATAAAAGCGCACAATCTTTCACCAAAAATGGGGATTTTATAGTTGAAATGTTAAGGAAAATAATCATTTTTCAAAATCTATTCAAGTTGCATCCATGAGAATTTTTATTGTTAGCCCCTGAAATGAACTTTCTAAAAACAAAAAGAAAAAAAGTAATGGTGCATTACATGATACTCCGCCACGTTTCACAAACTTTCTAAGTAAAAAGGGCATAATTCCAGATCTATGTGTACCGCTGAACCCAAAATTAAACTTTGCCTGTGTTTTTTGGTAAACAATATACATACAAAGTTTGAAGACAGTATGTTATTTCATTCACAAGTTATGAGTACAAAACCATTAAATTTGTAAAATTTCAAAGTTTCAAGGGGCATAAATCCAGAACCCCTTAGCCTCTGATCCCAAAATCAAGCTTGACCTGTGTTTTGTGGTAAACATCTTACAGACTAAGTTTGAAGACCTTGTGATATTTTGTTTACAAGTTATCAGTCGGGAATCTTAAAATTCGCAAAATTTCAAAGTTTCAAGGGGCATAACTCCAGAACCCCTAAGACCTCTGAACCCAAAATCGAACTTGACCTGAGTTTTGTAGCAAACAACTTATATACCATGTTTGGAGACCTTGTGTTATTTCGTTCACAATTTATCAGTCGGAAACCTTCGCGGGACGGACGGACGGACACACGACTGAGGGTATCACATTATACCTCGCCACTTCGTGTGGCGGGATATAAATGGGGGTCACGGACCTTATTATATTATTATTTCACAAAATCAAAATTTCAGTAGTGATATCTTTGTAAAATATATTTTTTTAATTACCTTAATTCCTTGTTTAAATTTTCATTTCAAAGAAAAAAGTACAGTACAAATATTATTATAAAAAAATTTCGTTTAAAACGAATGCTAGGCTAAGAGAAATGGGCCCCTTATTCGTGTTTTAAGCAAAATATTGTAAAGATTTGTCCAAGTTATAAAATGTTTAGAATAAAAAAGATAACAGGATACACCTACAATGGCCGAAAAACATAGCCACATGCCACAAAGTAAAAAGGAACTGCACAAGAAAAAACCCACAATAAAAATACAAAAGACAAATGTAAACAACGATAGGAACTCGGGACAGCCGGACTTGGTAATGGCACTAGCAAAAGCCAGCGGTAGGGTTAAACCGGTTTATGGGTACCCAAACCTCCCCTTTCTCTGTCCCGTTTCCCTATAGTATAATAAACATACGAATAAAACCTATACAGGTAGACTACTTACTCCATGACCACAATATTGGAAAGAAAAATGGGGGAACAATACGTAATTTTGAAAGATGGGTTAAGGAGTACTCGCCGGTAAACTCAAGGAGCATAGTCTGCTGGTAAAACGGAAGAAAAATCAAATTCAAAACACCCAATGGGTTTGGTAAAGAATCATCATGTATTTCAGTAGACATCAGCAGTATCAGTGAGAGGCCAGTATGTGTGTAAAATCCTCGGGTCACTGGATCCCCAAGCTAATTCAACGGACACGTGTAGAATATCCTGTCGATATCCCCTATTTCGTAAAGAATGTAAGTAACTTCCCAGTTTTTCTGGAATTTTAATCAGTTTCTGGCATTTTTTAACAACATTTCCGTAATATCGAGGATGGGAAATACCCTTAGTAATAAGCTGTTTGCGAGTGACATTATATTTTGATATCAAATGTTCATATCTTCGATAAAACTTTTTAAATGTATTTAACAATCTATGAAATATGTAGCCTTGCTGCAAAGGTTTTGAAGTGATAGTAAGGTTACGTTCATTGAAGTCGTCAAGAGTAGAACAAACACGTGCGAATCGTACCAGTTGAGAAATATTAACTCCGTTCGATGGGGCTAGAGGAACGTCGCCGTCAAGAAAAGGGAAATTAGAAATACTGAAATCAAAATCATCCCTTTTATCGTAAATTTTAGTTTTTATTTTACCAGAGTCAACGATAATGGTTAGATCCAGAAAAGGGCAATTTTTAGAATCGTTATTTGCTTTATTAAGTTCAGTTGTTATGGGTAAATGATGTCGACATAATCTAAAAACTGGGGATTGTCAATAGTAAGGATATCGTCAATATACCTGTTGTTATCATTGAAAATAGAAATAAGTTGATCACTGTTTTGTATGGTCCCATTTTGTAATTTTTTCATGAAGTCACGTTCGTAACAGAGAAGAAAAAGATCTGCAATGAGAAATGCACAATTTGTTCCCATAGGAATTCCAATGACCTGTTGAAAAAACAATGTTGCCAAAACGAACAAAAATGTTGTCAAGCAAAAGATTAAGTGCTTTAATCGTAGCATCACACGTCTAGGAGGAATGATTGTTGTAAGTAATATAAGAAAAGAATCCTTGCTTTTTGTTACAACAAATAAACTGCAGTCCAGAAAATTTAAAAGACTGTCGATAGATGAAACGGTTTTTTTTTTATTGATTGCAATTTATCTAAAACTTTAATAGAGTTTTTTACTCTCGAAAAGTAATTGACGCCAGGGTTTTGATAAGTTTTTTCACAATATTTTATAATTAACTCCTTTATACAAGAAAGTGCACTGGTTAAATGGATGGACAAGTTAGTAGTAGAACAATTACCCAATGCCGAAATAAAGCGATGCTTGTAGGGGTTTTTGTGAAGCTTAGGAATCCAGTACATTGTAGGCAAGGTGTTATCTTTAGGTGGATCTTTGAGCATTTCTGTATCCTTGTAATGTTGTTTGGTGAGAGTTTGTTCATCACAATTGGTGCGTTTGAAAGTATTAGACTTTGCCATATCGTTTTGTTGGACATCGATATAGTATTTCTTTCAAATGATTGAAACGTTGTTAGAAGCTTTGTCAATAGGTACAAACACATATTTTTTGCCAAGATCTCTAAATTTAGACTTAATTCTGTTGTATATTTGTTTGATAAAAAATACCTTTCAAAGCATGAAACATGAAATCAAAATGGTGGAATACTACCGGACCACCTTAAATACTGTGAAAAGGATATAAGAACTCTTGTGTAGACTATATTTGAAGTGTGAAAAATTCTATTTTGACTTTTGTATTTAGATCATTTTGGTTATTTGTTCTTTATAAGCTTTTACAGGTTTTTTGGTTTATGGACTTCAAAATGTTTTGGTTTGATCTGCACTGATGAGACATAAGTTATGGGAAATATGTATATGCAGAAAATAAATAACAGTAACTTCGGAATTTTGTTATTTAGATAAATGCAAAGACCATTCTCATATATCGACAATTATGATTTTCGACTGTATACAACCTTTATACTAATCAGACCAACTCTGTGCTTTGTAGCTGTCTTACGTCATTGTTTTCTGTGTTTTCGTTTTTGCCTTGCCTTTTGACTTTTTTTGGTAAATATTATTCCATGTTTCCTACGGTATGCTACTATTGCTGCTCCACCTTCCTTTGGGTTGTATATCTCTGATATGGTACGATTCGGAACGCATTTGTTCTTCCCTTGACGATTGTAATGAACGTAACCTTACTCACACGTCCACACATTTACAACAAGGTTAAAGTTTTATAATATGAATATTTGATATCTAAATATGGCGTTACTCGCAAACGCCTGATTATTAAGGTCAATTCTGATCCTCGTTTTTAGGCAAATTATGTTAAAAAATTCCAGAAAACAATAAAATCCTGAAAACATTTTACGTAACTTAGATTCTTTACATGACGGAGGATATCGGCAAATATTCTGTGATTCCGTTGAATTAGCCATTGATCTCTGAAAATTTTACACACATACTGGCCTCTCCCTGCTACTTCCGATGTCTACTGAAATATATGATGCTTCTTTACCAACCCCTTCGGGAAGTTTTGAGCTTAATTCTTCTTCCGCAGTGCGATAGTGCTTTAGTAATAGACTAGGCTCCTTGAGCTAGCCAACAGATTCGAAAGAGTTCAAATGCATATGCGTCGACATACAAATACATTTGTGAAAGGTGACTTTCATAAATTAGGCTGCTTTTCTTTATTTATCATCTTGCATTTAATGATAAGATATATATGAAGAGAAAAAAAGCAAAAACTACTAGAGTTATTTCTCTTTCATTTCAATTTTTACATTTCATACATAATGGCTCACAATTTTATAAATACAACGTTTCGCGTTAAATTGCTTATTATGATGTCGTAAGAAAGATTTTCTTTAAACGAATACAACTGGAGCTACAAGCACCCATGCATTTTTTTCTGGAAATGGTTTCAAGACATATGCAGAAACTAAATTGACAGTAACTGTTTATTATCACTGGGCCCATGCCTATGCTGGTGGACTCTATTCACCAACACAGTAGCCATTACCTCGGTGTTGGTACGAAAACCATTTTTATTTGGAAACATGCAATATCTACTCAATTTAAGAACGTTTTGTCTAAACCTTAGGAGTATCTCCTTCTTGCATAGCCCTAGTATCCTTAGCTGATTTTGACTTTATTTTACTCTTTAGATTCGCTTTCACATATTTCGGTTAATGGATTCCACATCTTTTGATATGATCTGCTCCGAAAAGACATACGTTGTCGATATTGCCAAATGCAAAAAATAAATATAGTATTTTGTTATTAAGTATCACTGGGTCGATGCATCTCGTGGTGCATTGTTACTTCCCGAGGGTATTCACAATAAATTTGGGTTTCATCTCAGCACCCGCAGTACTGGCTACTGGGTTGGTGAATATTCTCGATGACTAACAGTGCACCAGCAAAGGCATCGGCAGTGTCAATGAAATAATACTGAAACTAAAAACAAAGAAACAGAAATGTACAGGAACTCCAAAAATTAAACACAAGCAGAAAGAAACCATATGAAAAATTAAACAATGATCAGGTATCTGGGTATGATCTGCTCACAGGGTGGCATCCCTCACATTGCCAATGAAAAGACCATTGTTTAGCCAAAGTTGGTATTTGTCATTTCGTAAAAATTTTATGATTTGACTAGAAAATAAATATTTTCAATCTCATTTGACAATAAAACATTGTTAAGATCTTTCAAACACAACACGACAGTTAAGCTTCAGTAATGACAAATACAACTTTACAGTGGTTGAGCATAGTCTTAGTGGATAATCATTTTTTTGTGTAGCGTTTTCTGTCTTTTTTATCTGGACTTTAATTTATGTTATATTGTGCTATGTGTCTTCAGAATTCTACTGCTGTTGTTTGGGACAGTAATTTTGATCGTATACCACAGTCATGATAATAACACTTGATTTAATAAATGTAGACGACATAAGCTAAAGATGTGGAATAATAGTGCTCAAAATGCAGTGTTCACTTTAAAAAGTCACAATCATACCACTTGTAAATTTTCAAATCCAAATGTTTAGAACAACGACAATAGAATACCAAGCAACAAAGAACAAAATTACATAAATCCAAGTCCAGAGACAAGACAAAAGCGAGAACACTAGACTACAAAAGACTTAAGGAGATTTGCTCCTCATGCTTTGGGATTTTGGTCAGATTTTCGGAATCCTTGGGGTTTATCCATTTAAAATCATTATAATTTTTTGCCCATTGACCCCCTTATTTTTCCCCATAATTTCATTTTATACATCTTTTGGAGCATTCTGTCAAAATTTCATTAAATTCTATTTATTCTGACATATTCATTCATGGTTCAACCTTGCTAATGTTAATCCAATGTTAATGTAATAATGTAATGTAATGTAAAATGTTAATCCTATGAAAAATCAGAGAAGTTCAGTTTCCCGCCAAATTTTCAATCACTTATATCTCAAAAACGAGATTAACAACCTATCAATTTTTTTCTCTTAAATTGCTTCTTATTTAATTTTCTAACAAAAATCATGTTTATTTGAAATCCTATTTATTTTCAAATAGAGTAGCAAACCCCCTTAAGACACCACACACCAACATAATACACGAACACCATAAACACAACACTCAAAACTAAAGCGCTACCAGTGTGAACTCTATACAATAGAGTGACAATAGGTGCTCCGGAAGTTAAGCTTGTCCTGCTATATTAACACATCCCGTCAATTATCAGTAAACAGTATCAAGCCCAGATATAATGGAAAAATGGTGGTCTTCTAAAATTTAGATCTTCTCAACGGCAATAGAATACCGAAGAAACAAGGGAAGCGAAGACTACAAAAATGGAAATTCGAAGATATGGCAAAAACGGCAACAGAGAAAAACAAAGACAAAACAAGGACGTGAGAGAGCTACAAGCACGAAAATAAAAGACGACATTAAAAACTAAGGCACTCATAGTGTGAACTCCCATAAAAACCGGGAGTGACATCAGGTGCTCCGGAAGGGTAAGCATGTCCTGCTCCGCTAGCGGCGCCAGTCACAGTATCAGTGAGTCAATCAGAAATGACATTATCTATTTTAGGGAAAGTTAAACGAGTTTGTATTAGTATGCTTCCATTCTTTACCCTCAATGCAAATTAATTGATTAATTGAAGTTATTTCTACTTTAAAACATAAACTCATTTATCCGTGATATATTTTTGTATTATAATGAAAACAATGCAGCTTTTTTAGTTCAAGGTAGATAGGCACTGTTTAAACTGGGCTCCTGTTGTGTTACGCTTGGCATCACTATCGAGCATAGCATTGTGGAACGGTGGACCAGTTTAAGACACTGTTGCGCTGCGCAATTCAATCGCGCATTAGAAAAATGAAGAGTCGGATACGGGATAGGTTTGATTTTCGGGCCGGAATAGTAATTTGACGGTTTTTCCCTTGTGACGTCATAATTGAATGGCACTTGAATGACAGAAGAGAGACGTCAGATTTTGTTCACTTTGCCGCAAATTAACTCCCCTTTCCCGCAAATAACGTTTACTCAGGAAGCTTTGTGAAATATTGAAAAGCATGGTGACAAGTACAGTTTTATTGTAATCAACATGATTGTCCAGAAAAAGGGGGATCAAAGCCCTGGACCCCCCGGTATCCGCCTATGAAATGAACCGTTTTTGTATGTGTTGCAAATGCCAAATACAAAAAAATGGTAATAGACAGATCTTGGTAAATTTCATAGTCTTGAATCAATTTCGTAGTACGATAATATACATAGCAAACATTGCAGTCCACTTTGGTCAGAAAGGTATCAAAATTCCAGTAAATGACATTTTTGCCCTGGCGATAATTCTTTTTTCGTATTTTAAATCAAAACTAAAAAATAAATAGCATTAAGCTAATATCCTTAGCTGATGCATTAATAACCTAGTTGCCAATGAAATGAATCAATAGGACGCAATTAATTGCCATTAGTTAAGACTACAAATTGCATCTTAAATATTTTCTTTACCGACGTTTGTTTAATTACTTTTCATATCAATGTCAGTGAAACTAGCACTCTGGTTCCTTTATAGGGATTAAAATAGTTCCTCGACATGAAGAAAGATACCTTGTCACTCATCACAGATCCTGCAGCAGTATTCTCCTCTAAGTATATATAGATAATTGAAGCATTTCTGACATCCTATATCAATGTTCATATATAGATAGACGCTTTTAGTGTTAGTAATTGGCCTTAAAAGGAAATCAAACGGCTGGAGCTATCATTGGAGTTAATAGTGTGACTAGTAATTATATAGTGGTAATTATATGTTAGGAAGTAGATAGAAAAGTAAAACACAGTTTGCTGAAAGCGGGACAATCTAAACTGTTATCATAACCAGGCTTAGCAAAAATGTTCGAACCATTATTAGCTGCATAGTCTGTGAACCACACACAACAGCTTTTATTGATGTCTAAATGTTTTGTTGAAATATTTTAACAATTTAGTAATAGATCGAATATATTTCATAGCACTGAACTGAATTCAATTCTTTGTAGGAAAAGGGTGGTCAGGATGCCCGAATACATCTCAAGCACCCCCTTTCTTACGAAGCACTTTAATTATTTTACGAAAGGATATGGAGTAAATGAACATGAGACCATAATACATATGTTAACTCCAACTGCAATAATTTTAATGAGCTGTATGGACATTTCGGAAATTAATTCCTCATCAGCAGCACTAGAACCCAAACAAAGGAAATCCATAATTTCAAAAAATGTTTAAAATGTATAAAACCAAACGAAATCCGAATAATCAGTTATATCAAATGCAGCTCGGGACAAAACTACGATGGAGGGAGTTAATCCTTAGGTTTTAGAATTTCCATAAATTTAGATAATAGTAATTGAACAAAGTGTACACATGAGATATTATCTCATGTACAAGTACACCATATCTAAGAAAAAATAAGAGCATACATCTCTATCACGGGGAATTGTTTTACCAACTCCACGCTGCAATAAAAGACAAACTCCTGTATAAAATTAGTTACTCTGTGCACTAGCTTTTGTCAGGGAACGAATGACAGTGATTGTACGAGCACTTTTCGAGTTGAATTTATGTTTGTTGACGATCCTCCATCCATTAGATAACAGGAACAGGGATATAGCGATATTGCGCTCAAGGGATCTAAGGACCGTCTGGAGCATTTAATGACTAATGAGCAAAGTCTCATAACAGTTTTGGTTTGTCAAGGTCTACTGTCAATTAGTTGTTAAAGAAAAGGGAGCTTAAGTTGGTTTACAAAATCGGGAAATATTTTTCTATATGAAGCTCGTCTGAATCTTTATCAAACTTTAGGTGAAAAATAAAAAAAAGCAAATAAATTGAAGTAAATGAAAGAAGGTCAAAGTAATGTTTACATCATATAAATAAATAAGCTAAAAGAAAAAAATAGATAGAAAGTATAAATTCTTGATAAGTAAATAGATTGAAGTAAATAATTTGAGAAAAAAAAAACAAAAAACAAAAGTAGAAGGAATAGTCAAACCCAATGTCAGTTGTGTTAAATTGCTGGCGGACACTATCACAATGGAATGGGAGTTTTGACGCACCATAAAACACAAATGCTTTTAAAAAGTCAGGACCGTTGCGGTCGACAGTTATTCGATGGTGTCCTCCTGATTTGTCTTTTTGTCACATGAACTTCGGCTCTTGACACATGTGTTCGGTATTTTTGTTGTTATCGCTTTGGAGATGTAAGAGAAACAAATGTCGATGAATTAAATTTATACAAACTGATTTATATCACATTCTTTTCATTTTTGTTTGGCAAACCAAGTTGATGTAAGACACCTTTTAATTAAAAATTCGACAGTATTTGACACATTGATTTCTATGCGGCACTATAAGCGTAATTCAAGGATTCCAATCTTTACTTTGGCATATTTAATGGATATTTTGATTGATAGTTAAGCACAAATCTCTTTACACCATGATACTTAGAGGTGAATCTATGAATTACTAAGACTTCATGTATAAATTAAGTTTAATTTGAAAAAAAAGTATTTTAATAAATCGGTCATATACCAAAACCGTCACAAATCTACCGATCTTAACAAAAATGATTATACAAAACATACACTCAGCAACAAAGGAAACGCATCACTTATGTTATATTCAATACAAGGGTTTTTGGATTATTTTCAAGACTTCAGGGTGGGTAGATCTTGACATGCTGAACATTTTTGCAATTTAAAGTTGACTTCTATCGCTTATATTTTATCTGATAAAAAATTAATAAAGTTAAAATTTTGAAAATTTTACGGAAAAAGGGCAATAACTCTCAAGACGGGTTTTCGGATTTTCTTCAAAATTGCAGGGCAGGTAGGTCTTGCCATGCTGATCATTTACCCCATGTTTTATTTTTAGTAACAGCAGCCATCTTGTTTGATCTACAGACTAATCGATCACAATTTTGAAACTGCATACCCTTGTGATGATCCAGGCCAAGTTTGTTTACAATTGGCCCATCAGTTTCAGAGGAGAAGATTTTTGAAAATGTTGACGATGAGACGGACGACGGACGACGGACACAGAGTGATACAGTCCCTGGATCAGTCAACATTCCATTTTAACTGATCGTTGACTGCTGAGTGATCGCTGAATGATCGCTGAATCATGACTTTTGACGGCTGACGGATAGTAAAATTAACTGATGACTAATGAATGATGCGACTCTTGACTCTTGAATCATGACGGATGACGAATAGAATGAAAAATAATTAATTATGCACGGATGATCGGTGACGGATGACTGATACAGATAAATTGAAAAATTACCGGCGAAACGAATCTCACCGAGCGTTGATATATATTTCCTAGTAAGATCGAAAGTCATTATCGATCGATACATGTATCTGATAGTTCTTAGCAATTCAAGAGCATCCCAATTTGTACGTTAGTGTTTTAGAATCAAAATTCTACTCAACTTTGCCAAAAATTTACAAAAGATTACATCGCAATTGTTCAAGTCATTTTTTTCGAACAAGCCAAATGTCTGAATGTGTACATGTAAATATTTGGAACAAATCTCAACCAGATGGTATTTACAGAGATTGTGTTGACATTTCACACTCAAAATTATACTAATCAGATATTGTTTTACCCAAAATTCATCAAAATTTAAAGTTTTATATCGCAAACATTCAAATTATATCGATACACTTCATATATGGAAATTACTGGAATAAATCGCTGTAAAATGGCATTTCTAGAGATAAAGTTCACTTTTCAAGCTGAAAATTCTATTTATTGGATGTTATTTTTCTAAAATACATAAAACGTTTATATCACAAACTTTCAAATCATTTCGAAACACTTCAAATATGGACATTCTATTTATTGGATGTTATTTTTCTAAAATACATAAAACGTTTATATCACAAACTTTCAAATCATTTCGAAACACTTCAAATATGGACATTACTGGAATTAATCACTATAAGTTGGCATTTTCAGAGATTGCATTCACTTTTCACACTCAAATTTCTATTTATAGGATATAAGTATGCTAAAATACATAAAAAGTGTATATCTCGAATATTCAAATCATATCGATACACTTCATATATGAAAATTACTGGAAAAAATCACTGTAAGATTGCATTCCTAGAGTTCAGATTCATTTTTCACATTAAAAATCTTTTTATAAGATATTGTTTTGCTAAAAATACATAAAAAGTGTATATCGCAAACATTCAACAAATATCGAAACACTTCAAATATGGAAATTACTGGAATAAATCACTATAAGTTGGCATTTTCAGAGATTGCATTCACTTTTCACACTCAAAAAGTTACAAAGAAATTTTCATTTTAGTCATTAAAAATACACCGGTCAGTTCAAAACTTTCCTTTTACACATTATTTTGTTTAAAATTCCAGGAAAATGTAAAAATTTGATAAAAAAATTTACTTATGAATCTTCATTTGAGTCATTACATAGACCCTGGTCAGTGCGAAACTCTCCATTTACACTTTATTTTGCTAAAACTTTCATGAAAATGAAAAAAATGTGATACAAAATTACTTATGAATCTTCATTTTAGTCATAACATATACACCGGTCAGTGTGACACTTTCATTTTACTCATTATTTTGTTAAAAATTTCATGAAAATGAAAAAATGTGATAAAGAATTACTAATAAATCTTCATTTAAGACATAACAAATACACCGGTCAGTGTGAAACTTTCCGTTTACACATTATTTTGTTCAAAATTCCATGAAAATGAAAAACTGTGATAAAAAAATTACTTATGAATCTACAGTTTAGTCATTAAATAGACACCAGTCAGTGCTAAGCTTTCCTTTTACACATTATTTTGAGAAAAATTCCATGAAAATATGATAAAAAATTACTTATGATTCTTTATTTTAGTCATTAAAAATACACCGGTCAGTGAGAAACTTCCCTTTAACACACTGTTTTGTTAGAAATTCCATGAACATGAAAAAATGTGTTAAAAAAAATACTTATGAATCTTCATTTTAGTCATAACATGTATACGGGTCAGTGCGAAACTGTCCTTTTACACATTATTTTGCTAAAAATTCCATGAAAATGAAAAAATGGGATCAAAAAATACTTATGAATCTTCACTTTAGTCATTAAATATATACCGGTAAGTATGACACTTTCCTTTTACACATTATTTTGTTCAAAATTCCATGAAAATGAGAAAAATGTGATAAAAAATTACTGATGAATCCTCAGTTTAGTCATTACATAGACACCGGTCAGTGCTAAACTTTCCTTTTACACATTATTTTGATAAAAATTCCATGAAAATGAAAAAATATGATAAAAAATTACTTATGATTCTTTATTATACTCATTAAAAATACACCGGTCATTGGAAAACTTCCCTTTAGCACATTGTTTTGTTAGAAATTCCATGAACATGAAAAAATGTGATAAAAAAATACTTATGATTTTTCATTTTAGTCATTACATGTATACTGGTCAGTGCAAAACTTTCCTTTTACACATAATTTTGTTCAAAATTCCATGAAAATGAAAAAAAATGGGATAAAAAAGTACTTATGAATCATTACATAGACACCGGTCAGTGCTAAACTTTCCTTTTACACATTATTTTGATAAAAACTCCATGAAAAT
>MJUU01056140.1:36347-60312 GCA_002080025.1 Modiolus philippinarum
CAAATATTCATTTCATTTCTCGTTTAAAGTGTCATTAAATTTACGGGTAAGAATTAACAGATTTTTTTTTATTGAAATAGAATTTCAAAGAATAATTTAGAACAATTGATTAATTTTTATTCTATGTGCCATATTTTTGTCTTTTTCTCTCGGCATTCGCAAGCCGATGTATTATCACTACAAAGACGTGACAAAAACACTAGCATTCCTATATTTTAATTAACCTGAATTGAAATTAAAAATGACGGGTGACGGATGACTAATGCAATCTGATTGGCTGAATGCTGAACAGTGACGGATGACGGATGACGAGTACAAACAACCTGTGGCTTAGGAACGGTGACATCTGACGGATGAATGCTGACTGATGAATGATCTGACGGATGCCTTTTGAATCATGACTGATCGGTGACGGATCGGTGACTCGTGACGGATCGCAAAAATGGGAATGTTGACTGGTCTAGGGACTGTAGCAAAAGCTCACATGGCCTTTAAAAAGCTATATCGCAACAGGATATGATAATGTAAATTATTTTAGAAAAATGAATAATTTTGGTCCATTTTAAAGAATAAGTTTCAACTGCACAATGAAAACCTCACTTTTCAAACAATATTTATGTCAAGATTCATAAAAAGCTATATTGCGACATATAAAATCTTCGAAAGGAATAATAATGTAAATATCTTAGAAAAATGAATAATTTTTGTCATTTGTAAAGAAGAAGTTTCAACCACATAATCAAAGCCTGACTTTTCAAACATATTTATGTTAAGATTCATAAAAAGCTTTATCCCGACATATAAAACTTCTGTGAAAGGATATGATAATGTAAAATATTTTAGAAAATGAATAATTTTGTCATTAGGAAAGAATATAAGTTTCCACCACATAATGGAAAACTCGCTTTTCAAACAGATCTATGTTAAGAATCATAAAAAGCTATATCGCGACATATAAAACTTCTTCGAAAAGATATAATAATGCAATAAATTTTGGAAAAATGAATTATTTAGGTCAATTGTAAAGAATTAGTTTAAACCACATTATGAAAACCTGACTTTTCAAAACTATTTATGCAAAGATTCATATAAAGCTAAATAGTGATTTATAAAACTTCCTCGAAGCTATATAATAAAGTAAAATATTCTTAAAAATGAATAATTTTGGTCATTTGTAAACAATAAGTTTCAACCGCATAAGGAAAACCTGACTTTTCAAACATATTTATGTTAAGATTCATAAAAAGTTTTAATGCAACATATAAAACTTCCTCGAAAGGATATGATAATGTAAAATATTCAAGGGAAATGAATAATTTTGGTCAATTGAAAACAATAAGTTTTAACCGCATAATGAAAACCTCATTTTTCAAACATATTTATGTTAAGATTCATAAAAAGTTATAACGCAACATATAAAACTTCCTCGAAAGGATATGATAATGTAAAATATTCCAGGGAAATGAACAATTTTGGTCATTTGTAAAGAATATGTTCAACCGCATGAAAAAAGTCTGACTTTTCAAACATATTTATATGAAGATTTATAAAAAGTTACATCTTGACATAATAAACTTCTTCCAAAGGATATGATAATGTAAAAATTTTTTAAGAAAAATAAATAATTTTGGTCAATTGTAAAGAAAAAGTTTAAACGGCATAATCAAAACCACACCTTTCAAACCTATTTATGATAACATTCATAAAAAGTTATATCGCGACATATAAAACTTCTTCGAAAGGATATGATAATGTAAAATATTTTAGAAAAATGAATAATTTTGGTCATTAGTAGAGAATATGTTTCAACCGCATAATGAAAACCTCACTTTTCAAACATATATAAGTTAAGAATTATAAAAAGCTTTATCGCAAGATATAAAACCTCTTCGAAAGGATATGATAATGTAAAATATTCAAGAAAAATGAATAATTTTGGTCATTTGAAACGAATAAGTTTCAACCGCATAATGAAAACCTGACTTCTCAATCATATTTATGTTAAGATTCATAAAAAGCTATATTGCGAAATATAACACTTCTTTGAAAGGATATGATAATGTAAAATATTTTACAAAAATGAATATTTTTGGTTTTGTAAAGAATATGTTCAACCGCATGAGAAAAGCCCGACTTTTCAAACATATTGATGTGGAGATTTTTTTTAAAAAAATTACATTGTGACATATTAAACTTCTTCAAAAGGATATGATAAAGTAAAATATTCTTAAAAATGAATTATTTTGGTCATTTGTAAACAAAAATTTCAACCGCATAATGAAAATCTGACTTTTCAAACATATTTATGTTAAGATTCATAAAAAGTTATAACGCATCATATAAAACTTCTTCGAAAGGAGATGATAATGTAAAATATTCCAGGGAAATGAATAATTTTGGTCATTTAAAAAGAATAAGTTTCAACCGCATAATGAAAACCTGACTTTTCAATCATATTTATGTTAAGATTTATATAAAGCTATATTGCGATATATAAAACTTCTTCGAAAGGATATGATAATGTAAAATATTTTAGAAAAATGAATATTTTGGTCATTTGTAAAGAATATGTTTAACCGCATGAAAAAAGCCTGACTTTTCAAACATATTTGGTAACTTCGGTATTTAGTTATTTCAAACATATTTATGTGAAGATTTATAAAAAGTTACATCCTGACATATATTAAACTTCTTCGAAAGGATATGATAACGTAAATTTTTTTTAGAAAAATAAATAATTTTGGTCAATTGTAAAGAAAAAGTTTCAACGGCATAATGAAAACCTCACCTTCCAAACATATTTATGTTAACATTCATAAACAGCTATATCTCGACATATAAAACTTCTTCGAAAGGATATGATAATGTAAAATGTTTTAGAAAAATGAATAATTTTGGTCATTAGTAAAGAATAAGTTTCAACCGCATAATGAAAACCTCACTTTTCAAACATATCTATGTTAAAAATCATAAAAAGCTTTATCGCAAGATATAAAACTTCTTCGAAAGGATATGATAATGTAATATATTTTAGGAAAATGATACATGTTTGTTAGTTTGGTAAATTGAAAAGAATAAGTTTAAACCACATAATGAAAAGCTGACTTTTATGCTAAGATACATAAAAAGTTACATTGCGACATATAAAACTTCTTTGAAAGGATATGATAATGTAAAATATTTTAGAAAAATTAATATTATTGGTCATTTGTAAACAATATGTTCAATCGCATGAAAAAAGCCTGACTTTTCAAACATATTTATGTTAAGATTTATAAAAAGTTATATCGCGACATATAAAACTTCTTCCAATGGATATGATAATGTAAAATATTTAAGAAAAATGAATAATTATGGTCATTTGCAAAGAATAGGTTTCAACTGCATAATGAAAACCTAACTTTTCAAACATATCTCAAAAGACAGAAAATTGGCAATAAGGATCTGTACCGTAATTGTTTGGTCAGAAGCCTAGTTCTTCAGATGACAAATGATTAAAAATAAAAGGGCCCGACTCAAGATCAGTTTACACACCCTCATTCCACACTCGTTCCCGTTACAGCTTTGGAGCAACAAAGGTATCATTCACACTGGGCTGTTTAGTATTAACTGTATTATATCAGCCAAACGGCGATTGTTGCATGAAAAGACGGCATTTTTGTCTCTACAAAAAAACGTTAAAATGTTGAAATAATCTTACCTAGAAATTCTGACTCCTTCTTTCCAATCGTTTGTCTGAGGATTGGATCAAAATGGGCAATCAGGATCCGAACCTTAATTTTAGTTCTTAAGACGACAAACGATTAAAAATAAAAGTGTCCGACTCAAGATCAGTTTACCCATATGATAACTTAACCCTCATTCGACACTGATTCGTCATAATTATAGTTCCTATGTTGACAAACAGTGTCCGACTCAAGATCAGTTTACACATACGATAACTTAACCCTCATTCGACACTGATTCGCCATTTTGTCTGTCTGAGGATTTGATCATGTGACTCAATTAATCACGTGATTCTCTAAACCAATGGGGAGTCTAAAACTTCAGCCAATTTATAAGAGAAATTTATATCTTAAGGATAGTAATAATAAAAAACACCTACAATGCCCGATAACTACAATCTTATGCTACAATCCACAGGTGAACTGCACCAGAAAAAACACATACAGACTACAAACAAACATAAATAACGATAGGAACTCGGGATAGCCGAACTTGGAACCGGCACTAGCAAAACAAGCTGTAGGGTTAAACCGGTTTAAGGGAACCCAAACCTCCCCTTTCTCTATCCCGCGTCCCTTTAGTATACAAAAACACGAATAAAAACCAATACAGGTTGACTACTGACTCTATGACCACTATATTCAAAAACAAAAAAAAATACGACAAAAAATTTTGAAAGATGGGTCAAACAGTGCTTGCTGCTAAATAAACTGCTGGCTGGCTCAAGGAACCTAGTCTGCTGGTAAAACACTGTCGCTACGGAAGTAAAATCAAACTCAAAACTTCCCGAAGGACTTAGTAGTGAGTTGTGTTGTGTTTCAATAGACATTGGAAGTATCAGTGAGAAGCCAGTATGTGTTTAAAATCTTCTGGTCACTGGAATCTAAAGTTAATTTAACGGATTTACATAGAATATCCCGTCGATATCCACCATGGCGTAAGAAAATTAATAAAGTTACGTGCCCATTTCATTGGATTTTTTATCAGTTTCTGGCATTTTTAACAAGATGTCCGTAAAATCGAGGACGAGAAATGTCCTTTTTACTAAGTTGTTTGCGAGTCACGTCATATTTACATATCAAATGTTCATATCTGTTGTAAAATTCCTTAAAACTATTAAACAATTTACGAAATCGGTAACCTTTTGTAAAAGTTAAGGCATGAAAGTGAGGTTACGCTCATTAAAATCGTCAAGGGTAGAACAAACACGTGAAAATTGTACCAGTTGAGACATGTACATCCCGTAGGATGGAGCTAGATGAACGAAGTCGTCAAGAAAAGAAAAATTAGTAATAGTGAAATCAAAATCATCCCTTTTATCATAAATTATAGTTTTTATTTTACCAAAGTCAATGGCGATACTAAGATTTAGAAAAGTACAGTATTTAGAATCATTGTTTGCTTTATTTAGTATTATGTGTATTCCGTGATCCTTGAAATTCAAAAACAAATGTCTTTCAAAATAATTCTTGAACGAGTTTGTAATTTTCACAAACTGTTTCTTATTTCACGTAGTCAAAATACTTAAGAAAATGAAACATTTTTTAATTTTGATTCCTTTTTTTTAAACCCTTTTTACCTAAAATGCAAAAATGATTAAAAATGATTAATTTTAGGACATTTTGGACTCCTACATGGATAATGTGGTAAATAATGTGGTAAAGAATTTTTGTTTTTGTAAGTGAAGACAATGCAACCTCCAAACAAGCCCATTCTGAGAGCAGCAATTCATTGACATTTTTCTTGCACATTCAAAAGAAGCGGTTGCTGTGACTTTAATTTATGACATTTCTGACAAAAAAATTTTTGTTTGTTTTCGATATTGGAAATTAAAAAAAATACGTAAAAGGGGTGATAAGTCAAAAAAAGTTTTGGAGTTAAACAACATTAAACAAGTGGTGTGTTTCTTCTGTTGTTCGGTATATCACAAAAGTTGCCACAAAAATAAAATTATTAATTTTTGCAAATTTGGTAAATTTGGGTAATAACAAAATTACCGAACAGATTTGTCAAGAAACGAAGTTCATGTCAAATGGGAATGGATACTTCAAGAAAAATTGTTGACCGCAATGGTCATGATTTGGTACAACCATTTCAAAAGAAATGGTGGGTTAAGCATGTCTTATGGGCAACAAACATCCACTTCTTTTGCGGAAGTGTCGGGCAGTGTCCCATATGCATTTACTCCATATTCTTTTATTATTTATTATGTGTATCTTTATGTCTCTGTATTTACGATGTTGCCACTGTCTCTGGATAACTCTTCTTTAGACTGACTGTTCAGTTCTCACTCTCTTTTATACATACAATGTTTGTTTCTAACCATTGTTTTAAAACTTTAATTTAAAAAATTCACCAAAAAGCAATAGCCATGAATGTCATGATGGATTTTGAGGAAAACATATATTTGGCAAGGAGGGTTTTGATAAGAAAATTAGATTTGGATAGATATAAGAAATTAACTATCCTTTTTTTTCAATGTAACAAAATCATTAGTTCTTGGAAGTAAACAGCATATCCTATCAGCTGAGATACATGTACGACGTATGCATTGCCAGAAGATTGTAAGTACTAATAATTGTATCTGTTCAAGCTCGAAGACGACTTTTTGTTGTACAGGGTCTTTTATTTCCAGTTGACTTGGAAAAATGCAAGTACAGTATGAGACGACCAATGTGTGATCGATGCACGCGACCTTGTCTCCCATGGGTAAATGACCAACAATAATTGTTCATTTTTGGGATACAACAATCGTAACCATGACATAAAACACCTGACGTCAAAATTTATGGAAAACTCAAATGGTGATGACGTTACTTTCACAGCATAGGTTTCCAGATGATCCTTGGCGTATTTTACGGAAGAAATAGGATCTTGTATTCAATCAAATCAAAGATCAGGATATCTTCAACTTCTAAAAAAAGACGAAATACACTTGTGAAAGATATCCTGATCATAACAAAATTAACTGTATTTTTATGTTACCTCGGTATTTTGTTTGTACTTTAATCTGATCTTATGCAAGTTCCAAATGTAGATTAAAGGGCAAATCAAATGTAGACCAAAAGATGAAAATGAAAATGAAAGATCTTGAAGGGATTGGCTGTGTATAATCATAAGAACATGATGTAAAGCGCCAATTGTTACTCATTAATATATATGCATCAACAATAATATAACAAATATTAGATTATGCTTATATAAAAGGCTTTTAAATAAATTATGTATGAATGAATGAAGGGTATATGATGAATGCGTAACGATATCAAAATTTTGTAACGGAGTAAAGCCAAGCTCTGTAGAACTGTTTGGACAAAAACATAGCACTTTGAAATCTGTCATTCATTCAAATTTCATCCACTTTGAGTCACATTATTTGCGGTGCAGAACCAATCTTACTGCCTTATCGTCTACGTGAATACCTCTTTGTGGTAAAGATTAAAAATATATTTCTCAACCTTTAGCTGCTATCTGAAACATTAAGTTCAAATTTTGGTAAAAATTACGTATGATATGCTATGTTATTATAGAAAATTTTATGTTTCACTGTAAATAATATGTGCAATTTATGGATTTGTATATATAGTATGAACCATTTTACTTTACATCGATTTCAATCTAAAGCAATATAAAGACTAATAACGCATTTATATTGCGATAAAAATAGCAGTCTTAATGGACAGTCCTTTTATCAAATAAGTTACTTTGAGAAAAATCTATGTTATTTGAGCTGTATTTAAAATACTTACATTTACGAACATAAGCAATACAGTTACAGACTCCAGAGGGACATTTGATAAGCCTTTATTTTGCATATTTATTTCAGCTGCAAAATGAAAATATCTTTTATGAAAATAGCTATATTACTTATAATGATGGGTCTCAGACTTATAATTTCGTTTAAATTTATAAAAAGCAAAAGCTTGCTCTAGTATGCACATAATAAATGGTGATAAAATTATTTTTGTACTTTTATCAAACTCTCTTCGTTGCTTGAATACAAATGTTCTTAGCTTTTGGCCTATTTATGACCAATGACTAACAGTGAAATATTAAATGTAATTCATAACTTGAAAAGTATATGGGGTTTTATGGTGTCTAAATATAATTAAGTACTGTTATTTCAATTTAGACAAATTTTAAACAGTTAGCTAACTAACCAAAATCTAATGAGTTCACAATTCTTTGGCAATCGAATGTAGAGGTAAAAGGTGACAGAGAAGAACAATCTAATGAAATCTAGGAATGAAAACTTTTACCTCGTCTATCATTGACAGGAACCAGGTTGTGCAAACCATTATGATTTCTCGTGTCGTCTGCTGCATACACTTGAAATGAGAAATGAGTAATGATGAATTATTATCGGTGAAAGTAATATTCGCTGATCTATGTTGAAAAATGAAAATGTTATGGTAAACGCCAGTATTTAGGAAACAACTTAACCCTCAAACTGACCGCTTACTTCATGGTGGCAACACGACCTTAGAATACCCTTTGAAGTGTGTGGACGTACTCTCGCGTCGAGGGTCCTGATTGCAGACCAGTGGACATTTCCTGGATAATAACTGTACGCCTGAGTCACAGACTTACAGGTAACTCCACCGTATTCATGAAATACACAACCATGCATATAATTAAACTTAGAAGGCATAAAACGTCTGGGAAATAATTTCTTGTCTGTTCAAAAATGAAGAAAGCTCAATTCTTAACAAATGACAGACACGAAACTTGGTAATATACCAAAGCAGGTATCTCCATCGAGTTTAAAGAACACAAAATTGTTTAAAAAATTAAAGTGAACAGTTACTTTGTTATTTCGCTGACTAACTAATTTCAACGAATACGCTATGATCAACAACAGGTTTATTGAAGATTTTTTTATACTTTAGTTGAAAATATAAATGCCAATTAAAATGGCAAATGACGGGGACCATTTGCAACTTTAATTCCATGTACTTGGTGTTAAGATACTTTGTATATTTTACCTTCATTCTTTTTCCCTGAATACAGGTAAATCTCCCTTAAATAGTATAGATTCCGGCTTTAATCAATTACAAAGCGACACTTGTGTTTATAATTTTACCTATAGTTTCGCCGTTTCCACTTTTATCTCCTTTAATATCCTTTTCAACGTGATCTTGAATTATACCAAAAACGCTTTCTTTTCCTGCAAAGGTTTGGTGTTAGTGTAAAAAACGAAATTAGAATTGACCACCAGATATTGTTGAAAGTGGCGTTAAACCCAACGAAACAAACAAACAAACAACATGTATCCAAACAAACAAACAAAATTTATATTTTGATTAATAATGCTATTGATTTTATGCATTTGATCAACATTTGTAGAATGAATACAGAAATTGTTTCGTCTTCATATCTACAGGGTTTTATGTACATCTTATAAGTAATATATTAGTTGTACAATATCATTTTCTTTTAAAATAAGTTCTTACAATATTTTTAACTTACATCTCGAAAGTCACAGAAAGTATACATAATTAATGAAAGGAAGATAACAGGAAACACCTAGAATGGCCGATCATTACAATTACATGTCACAATCAACCAGGGAACTGTTAATGTCTCTTAATGAAAAAATAACGGGGTATGGAGTAAAGTTGCAAAATCATTATAAACACACGGTAAGATTAGGCATATGGAACAACGCTTGTTGTTTTTCATCTTGAAGTCACCACGAGGACTTCAACAAAGAGCAAACACTCCTAACTCATAGTACATTCAAGACGATCCCTAGCACTGGTTTGGCTAGCATTCACTCGGTAAATGTTGAACAACGTTACGTCCATGGATCCGTTTTGTCATGGGTGCGGGGTCGTTTAAACATATCGGGCAAACCACTTTACAAACACTGTAATCCGTCGCCACCAATGGGACCAATAGACGATGTAACATATAATATATATATATATATATATATATATATATATATATATATATATATCACAGGGCACTCATCGAATTTATTGTAGAAAAACTTGACAAGTAGAATCGGGAGATATGGACAATAAATATACAAATGGCCAGAAAAATAGTTAAATTAAAACTGTCGCTACTGTCAGCAGTTTACAATGTAATATTGATTTGTTGTTTATCTTTGTATGTATGTGGGTCTTCATTTTCCTTTTCAGTGCAGTTCTCATGTTATGTTTTCCAATGTTGCTATTGTCTTTTAATAATTCGTTTTAGACTGACGGGTAAACTCTATCTATAGTTACATGACTTTTGTATCTTTGATGATCTTTGGAAACCTTTATGATGTTTAAAGGTTTGAAATAATCACTCTATAGGTACAATTTATTCATACTCATGACCAAAAATACTTCCATGTTAAACTATTAGCGTCATCGACCAGTCACGTGACTAAAGTGGCTACCTGTGGATTGTCGTATTTTGTACATAGAAACATAACGATAGATTGTAAAAATAGAAAATACCAAGATTTAGAATTGCGTTCTTTAAAATGTACAACTATGTGCTTATCCTACATAAATTTCTCTTTCTTTTGGTATAATTTTGATGAGAATCGGAAGATGTTTAGTCTCGTCAAAATTGATTCTAAAATTTCAAATATTTTCACAAGTATTCCCTATTTAAGGCATTGTAAATATCGTATTTTCTGTGAAGTATCCCCTTTTTAGAACTGAATTGCGAGAGATTCAATACACTTTTCTTATTTGTACAACTATGTGGAGAAAAAAGATAGAATATGCTATCCGTCGGTGTAATTCTTTTCACTTAAGATAAAAATCTTATCACGTCAAAATCGATTTGAAAATCGTAATTTTCTCTGATTCTACACCAGACAACAGGCAATATGGCGACAGCTAGATTGTGATGACCCAACAACATTAATTGTGATTCATATTATTTTGTTTGTCAATATTTTAAAATACAACTACTCGTAAAAATGAACAATTTATTATTGTTTAAATTACAAAAAAAAATCTAAAACAAAAATCAATTTTGAATAGAGCAGACTGTTTATGATTCAATTATTTTATGACCCTTTGACAGCCATCCCTGATGTTGATTGTGGCAATAAACAATTTTCACCTGTGATACCTGTGGCTAAATTATGTAAGAAATGACCTGATGGTGATGTATGCATCACGTGTGTAACAAATTTGTGTGTTGTGTAGTCAACTGTATTTTGAAGCAAGTACGTATATATAAGTCCTTGTTTGAAGCATTCGCTTATTTTTGTTACATGTAGTCCCAATTATCATTGTATAATAATGCTTTATATAGATTATTTTTTGTTTTTTTTTTATTTAATACATTTTATTAACCTAAGGTAACATTTAAAAATGTTTTCAAAATATATAAATGATATAATATACCATGACAATCACTATCGTTTACTCATTAAATAATACACAGGTACCAGTACAATTCACGTAAACCAGTTCGCATCTGACTGACAGAGTTACTTTTCCTTAAAAAGTCTGTAATAGTTTAGTATGTCACCTGTGCTTTTTTGCATGACATGCTATTTTATATCTTCTGAATACTTTATGTTTTTCCATTTGAATCGAATCTTTTAGACTGCTCTTTTATTCATTTTGAAAAACGGTATTTCAAATGATCCGTAGATTTTGTCAATTCAATACTCATTGGTCAAAGTTTTTGGTAGAAATATAAGAGTACTTATACCTGAAAAACCTTTCAGACCTTTCTGTCCTGAAATGAAATAAGATTTTGTTATCATAATAAAATAACATATTTAACATTGTTTTACATCACAGTCACAGTATATGAGCAGTTAAAGATGAAGACAATTATGGAATTGGTACATCATATCCTGTATTAACTAATTTGTTTTATTATTTATTCTGATCTATGAAAGTTACAACTTTCATTGAACGTTTGGAGAGAAAGTTTTGCAGTTTTTCAATAATGTTATTATTTTACTAAATATTCAATTAATTTCGAATAAAGCGGAAATTTGTAATACTTTATAAATTGAAATCAAGAGTTTTGCGTTTAATCTGAGAAATACCTTCTTATTTTAGAATGTACATGTACAATCATAGTAGACTGTTATTGTAATTAGAAATTGAAATTCATCGATAGGCCATATAAAGAGTTTACATGAAATGACAAAAATACCATAAGATTTATCTTTTTATGTATACCTGTGAATACTTTTATATTTGTTATTTTCCATTCCTAATACACAGATACCGAATTTGGTAATAACATTGTTTTTACCTTTCTTTATGACCGTATACATAAATAGTAATATACCTATTGATTGTCTGCATTNTCAACATTTGTAGAATGAATGCAGAAATTGTTTCGTCTTCATATCTACAGGGTTTTATGTACATCTTATAAGTAATATATTAGTTGTACAATATCATTTTCTTTTAAAATAAGTTCTTACAATATTTTCAACTTACATCTCGAAAGTCACAGAAAGTATACATAATTAATGAAAGGAAGATAACAGGAAACACCTACAATGGCCGATCATTACAATTACATGTCACAATCAACCAGGGAACTGTTAATGTCTCTTAATGAAAAAATAACGGGGTATGGAGTAAACTTGCAAAATCACTATAAACACACGGTAAGAATAGGCATATGGAACAACGCTTTCATTGTTGTTCTTCAACTTGAAGTCACCACGAGGACTTCAACAAAGAGCAAACACTGCTAACTCATAGTACATTCAAGACGATCCCTAGCACTGGTTTGACTAGAATTCACTTGGTAAATGTTGAACAACATTACGTCCATGTATCCGTTTTGTCATGGCTGCGGGGTCGTTTAAACATATCGGGCAAACCACTTTACAAACACTGTAATCCGTCGCCACCAGTGGGACCAATAGACAATGTAACATATAATATATATATATATATTTTACGAAAGGATATGGAGTAAATGAACATGAGACCATAACACATATGTTAACTCCAACTGCAATGATTTAAATGAGCTGTATGGCCATTTCGGAAATTTATTCCTCATCAGCAGCACTAGAACCCAAACAAAGGAAATCCATAATTTTAAAAAATGTTTAAAATGCATAAAACCAAACGAAATCCGAATTGTCAGTAATATCAAATATAGCTGAGGACAAAACTACGATGGAGGGAGTTTTAGAATTTACATATATGTATATATATATCACAGGGCACTCATCGAATTTATTGTAGAAAAACTTGACAAGTAGAATCGGGAGATATGGGCAATAAATATACAAATGGCCAGAAAAATAGTTAAATTAAAACTGTCGCTACTGTCAGCAGTTTACAATGTAATATTGATTTGTTGTTTATCTTTGTATGTATGTGGGTCTTTATTTTCCTTTTCTGTGCAGTTCTCATGATATGTTTTCAAATGTTGCTATTGTCTTTTAATAATTCGTTTTAGACTGACGGGTAAACTCTATTTATAGTTACATGACTTTTGTATCTTTGATGATCTTTGGAAACCTTTATGATGTTTAAAGGTTTGGAATAATCACTCTATAGGTACAATTTATTCATACTCATGACCAAAAATACTTCACCTGTGCTTTTTTGCATGACATGCTATTTTATATCTTCTGAATACTTTATGTTTTTTCCATTTGAATCGAATCTTTTAGGCTGTATGTTATGTTTTGAGACTGCTCTTTTATTCATTTTGAAAAACGGTATTTCAAATGATCCGTAGATTTTGTCAATTCAATACTCATTGGTCAAAGTTTTCGGTAGAAATATAAGAGTACTTATACCTGAAAAACCTTTCAGACCTTTGTGTCCTGAAATGAAATAAGATTTTGTTATCATATACATCACAGTCACAGTATATAGAGCAGTTAAAAATGAAGACAATTTTGGAATTGGTACATCATATCCTGTATTAACTAATTTGTTTTATTATTTATTCTGATCTATGAAAGTTACAACTTTAATTGAACGTTTGGAGAGAAAGTTTTGCAGTTTTTCAATAATGTTACTATTTTACTAAATATTCAATATATTTCGAATAAAGCGGAAATTTGTAATACTTTATAAACTGAAATCAAGAGTTTTGCGTTTAATCTGAGAAATACCTTCTTATTTTAGAATGTACATGTACAATCATAGTAGACTGTTATTGTAATCAGAAATTGAAATTCATCGATAGGCCATATAAAGAGTTTACATGAAATGACAAAAATGCCATAAGATTTACATTTTTATGCATACCTGTGAATACTTTTATATTTGTTATTTTCCATTCCTAATACACAGATACCGAATTTGGTAATAACATTGTTTTTACCTTTCTTTATGACCGTATACATAAATAGTAATATACCTTTGTCTCCCTTAAACCCGATGTATCCTAACTGTCCTCTTGTCCCTTTCTCTCCCTTTTCAGCATGCTTGCCTGCGAAATAAAAACATAAAAAAAACACGTCTTAACGTATAATTTCATTACCAATGAAATGCAAAACATTTTCCCCTTTGTTCTCTCTTGAGATTGTTCTCTTTTCACTGTTTTCTTTCCGCTATTCTCTTCTCAATGATGTGATATAATTTATAAGTCATGTTTTTTACATATTAGCATATACAATGTTCAATACCCTTATTATTGCAAAATATGAATATATTTTTTTCCAAAGAAACTTTGTGTTTGATGCAGAAGAATTACAAAAAAAAACTATTGCCCAATTTACTGTTTATTATGCAACTTCGGTATTTTTGTATTCCGATGTTGTTTACTAAATCAGTCAGAAGAACGTCGGTGCGGGAATGGAAAAAAATGTGATATATATCTTTTTGAATTTTTGTTTAAAACTAAAGGGTATTTCCATTGGCCAAAATTCAAGCTCTCTCCTTAGCTGAGTTTTGCTTTCTGTTTAAGATCCTATTGGCTTTTTGTTATTGATCAGCTTTTATGCATCTTTTGTTGTATATTGTTTAATGTTTTGAACTGAAGTCAATATATAACAAAATACCAACATTACTGTTAATTTAATTAATGTAACATTATTTGTCCAAATTGCAATCTGTAGAATCTACACTGACAATTACTGTAAACGTATTAATTTTCTTGGTGTACTTATTTTCGCTATTTTGGCGGTTGGCAATAGACCGCGAAAAATAGTACTCGTGAAAATTAGTTTTTGTGTAGATAAAGCCTTTTTAACATTAAAAACACGAACATTGATACTTGCAGATATGTTGCTCATTCATAAACCGTGAAAATAAGTATCCGCAAAATTTAATACGTTTACAGTACTTCCCAATATTTAGTTACTAATCACAGAGGATCAAAATGTGTCAATTTCATGTTGGTAGTGGATCACTAGCTTCTTCCATTGTGGCATCATACAGGACCAAAACTCCAACTGAGAGAGTTAAATCTTCAAAAGTGAATTACATTGATCAATATTCAACCTGTTACATTATTACTAGAACTTGACAAAGTATATCTATATCGTAGACCAAATGTAGAATATCCATGGATACGTACATGTACAATTCGAAATGAGATGTGAAAACCCTCGTGGTCCGTTTTCTCCTTTTTCACCTTTGATTCCCTTTATACCAGAAGGACCAGGAAATCCTATTCGTCCCTGTGAACCTTGTAGTCCAGGGTTTCCAACTCTACCTTTTTGGCCGGGTTTTCCCATCTCTCCTTTATTGCCTTTTGACCCTTTAAATAGTAAACTAGAGCATTCAGAGCGCCATTTCATTACTTAAGCAGAGAGGCGTTAAAAAGTGTAATTAGTACAGCCAGTTTTTGGTATTTCTGACCCGTGATTCAGTATCCATCAGACGGACGGTTAAATTATTATAAGAGAGATTCAATGGTATGGTCAACTTCCAAAGCAGTCTTTGTTTTGAAAGAAAACCGATTCTGTTTCTATGTGACAAGGATTCAGGCCATATATAATTGTGAATGAAAGGATATAATGCTAAAGTTATAACATGATAACACAAGAAAAGGCAATGTTGCTTCATGGAGTAGCACTGCTACATAAATATCTCTAAGGATTTCAACCTTTAATTTGAAAAACACAGTACCTAACAAAATTACGAGTAATGTACAAGTTTGCAAGTTTAGATAAGGTTATGCGTTTGCGAGATGTTTGAAGTTTGAACATAATTGTTTATTTCGTTTTTGCTCTCATGGTTCTTATTTGCATTGACCAAACTTGATAACTAATGACAATATTAAGGCTACTTCTTAGTTTTTATGTTTTCTGTATGTCAATTTGATGTCAGAATTCAAAGAGATGCTTCAAGACATCTATTATCATTTTTAATGAAAGTATTACTTTTTCTGCGATGAAACCGCACTCTTTTTAATATAATTTGCGCCAATTATGTGTATTTTGTCCAAGAGATTTCGAAAAGGATTTTAATTGACGCCACAGAATGTTCGAAACCAAAATATCGCATATAACCACCTGAACTACCAAAAACCTGTTAAGGATGTATTCTGGTGATGTTTCAGTCTCGTTGAAATCTCGTTTGGAAATAACTTAAAATTATTTATATTCTATGTACAATAGCAATGAATTAACAAAGTTGATGTTAATCGTTTAGTTGTGTTAAAAAATTATTCATTCTATCAAGTGGTTTCAGAGTAATCTCAAATTGAAGAATAATGCCCTGATTGGCTTTCGATTCATGTCAAATTTTCACAAAATAAGGGTTTGGTAAGAAAAAAGCCATTTTATGAAAAAAAAAATATGCACTATTGATCTAGTTTCGCTTTTTTTAAAATTATTATATACTTTTGTAATAAAAAAATTACAAAACAAATGAAGTTTAAGCCATTTACTGTATAGAAAATCTACATTTTAGGGAAATATGGAAATGCTGAAATAGCCCCTAAAAAGCATATCAACACCAACATATGATTTTTGGGGCTAAATTTGTTCATTCCTTCTATTTACAGCTTTTCAGAAAGAATGAGAAAAAGTGAAATACTCTAAGCTAGATTTTTTCAATGAAAATAGTAAAAAGATGGGCAACAATGCCTAAAAATGCGCATAATTGCTAAAATTTGTCACTTTCAAACATCGGCAGCGAAATAATTTGCTCAGCAACCTAAGAATTTTTATTTATATATGTAATTTATAGGATAAGAATATTGCAAAAATCAAGGTTTGAAAAAAGTAAAATACTTTTAAATTTTGGCTCCTCATCAGGGTACATCCTATAAGAATATTTGCGCGTTACGAACAAGGTTTATTAGTTTGGCGATAGGGTCGTTGGTAAATATTCAAGCTCTCTTTTAATAGGTTATATAATTTGAGGAAAAGTATTACACAATTAACACAATACCAGTAGAAATTGCGTAATCCTTTTTATTAATCTTAATAGCTAATTACAGAAATCAAACCACCAGATCTAACACAGTGTTTTGAATATCTTGTAGTTTTAAAACATTGTAGGTAAACATTCACCTGGTGGACCTTTAAGACCAACTGCACCTTCTAGACCATTCATTCCAATCGATCCTTTTTCCCCTTTCAACCCTTTGTCACCTATAGATACGTATTTGTCTATAATTAATATACATTTCTGAATAGTTCTTTCAAATGTATTTGCTCTTACTGGTGTCTTCGCTGAATATACATTTGACTTATGTAGACACTTTTATTGACTTGAAGAGTTAAAGTTTTAATTTTTACGACTTATTTGAATAATTTTCAGTTTTTAAACATCTTTGAGTTTATGGTCTTCCAAACGTTTAGATTTTATCTGCACTGAAGAGACATAAGTTGTAGAAATGTGCATATGCAGAATTTAAATTCACAGTAACTTCGGTATTAAGTCATTTCTAACGCCTTGACTGCCTTATCAACACCAATTTGAATTATATGCACTTTACATTGCATGAAGACTTGAGAGTGGCAAAACATTCTTTTCATTACCTATTGTTACAATATGTCCATTAGTTTTAAATGATTCGTAATATTATGCTTTTAACAGTTCATCGCAAAGAAAATAAGTGTTTGGCCAGTCTAATTCACTGTGTGTGTGTGTGTGTGTGTTATTTTTCCTGCGATTGGTGTATTTTGGACTAGGAAGGACAGTAGGATATATTTAGTTTCTTAACACTTAAGTCGGCCGGACTATCGTTCAAAGTGGCCAATAATGTTGATTATTTTTGAACCGAATAGAAAAGTACTTCATCAGCAGAGTAGATGTAAACTAATGTCCAATAAAATATAAGTATTTTGCGCTTCTATTTGAGCGGAAATTTCGTAGAATGGGAAATATACTAAAATGAATTCGAGGTGAGAACAAATGTACGTCTTGAACTTAGACAGAGAAAGGGGAGGTGTGGGTACCAATAAACCGGTTTAACCCTACCCCTTGCTTTTGCTAGTGCCGGCACCAAGTCCGGCTGTCCCGAGTTCCTATCGTTATTTACGTTTGTCTTTTTTATTCTATTGTGGTTTTGTTTTATCTTTTTCAGTTCCTTGTTACTTTATGGCATGTAACTGTGTTTTTCGGCCATTGTAGGTGTTTCCTGTTATTTTTTTATTCTATTTTACTATGAAGTGAATTCAATTTCATTGTTGAAGGCCTCATTCTGACTTCAAGACGACAAACCACAATGTAACCATTGATTCACTGCATGGTTTTACTATGTATTTGTAGGGACGTTGTCTCATGTTTAAATTCTCCATATCCTTTCATTTTTAATTTTATTACAAAATAACTACTTTTTGCAGAAAATGAATAATTACAAAATACCAAAGAAATATAAGTACCGTTATCTCCAGGGAATCCAGGAAATCCGACCAATCCCAGGAGACCAGTCTCTCCATGATCGCCTTTACGTCCTTTAAATCCTGCAATGAAAGTAGTAGATTTCATTTAGAAAACTTATGTAACATTATCAAGTAGAGCTTGAATGTTACAGTACTCAAAATACTAGATATATTAGCATAACCCTGACAAGTAAGAGTAAACTTTAAGTATTTGAGTGAAACTGTTTTAGTTAAATAAATGACAGAGTATTTGGATATAAATTATCATAGTGATATAATTATTGGAAGCTGTGTATATTGACATCTGTGGTTGTTCATATGTTGTAATTGTCTTCCATTAGTCTAGTTGTTGGGCAACAGATGGCAGCCTTTGAGAGGATATTTTGCCAGTTAACCTGTTGTGTTTGTTGACGACCCCGTATCCACGGGTAAAGACAATCATGGATATAACATTGTTTGACATTTAGCAATGATTATAAACCGAGTAAAACTCATATTCGGAGACCTTATGTCGACTTAATTACGAAGAATAAAGCTAAAAGCGTTGTTTCTTTGCTTGGGTTTTTAAATGTATTTGAAGTGACATTGTTTTAAGGAATAACTCAACCGCAGAGTACTAAGTAACAGGAGTATACAATATAGTATAGATAAATATAAATATAAACATATATTAATAGATATTACATAGTAATTCTCAACATTTCATATACTAGCTAGACAATTTCATTCAACATGTTCAACAACTTTGTTATATTTTGTCTCATATACATTATCTCCTTATGTTTTAATTGTTAATTCTACAGCTAAGGATCAATTATAAACAAACCTTGAATACCTGGTAACCCAACAGGTCCAGGAGGACCCGGAAGTCCCTGTAATACGTCCTGTGGTTTTGTTCGTAAGTCATCTAGAATATCATCTGAAATGTTAATCAATTAAAAGATTATTGCATGTCCATAACTAACAAAATGAACTTTGTGATTTTTTTAAAATCATTGTGTTATCGAATGGGGCTAATAACAAAATAACCGAATAGAGTGGTCAGCAGCCAAAGTCCGTGAGACAAAAATACAAATCGGCAGACCTTTTCACAAAAAATTTTACGATAAAAATTAGTCGTAAGTCTTTAACATTTCATATAGACTTACGATTAAAATTTGTCGTAAGATGTTTTGTGAAAAGGGCTGCTGGAGGAAAACACCAGAAAAATTGTCGACCGCAATACATACATGTACATGTACAAAATGTAATTCACTTTTCTAATGATTTCTACTGTTCACTCTTCTGTCAAAATAAAAATATCAAAAATGCCTAAACGTTATTCCGATACAAATTTAATACACATTTTGACTTTTATACCACCACATTAAAACCACATTCCTGTCTAGTGAACGATAGGTTAACATATATCCGTCTATGGTAGAACTTAATAAAACAGGAGAAGTATTAGCCAAGACATAAAACAGACTTCATTTCCCCTTAAATAAATGAATATTGTCTACCCTAGACGCTCAGAGGTGTCAACTCATCACTGTTTTATACGTAAACTCTATCTTTCTTTATTTTACCAGACTAAGAGGCGAAATTTAATTTAAAAGTGATAGCCTCGGTTGGTACCCAAATTACCTCAAGTAATAAAACAAATCTAGCGAATATGTGAAAAGGAAAACGCGTTCTTTGATTCTCTCGAGATAAATGCATACATTTAAAGACTATATTTAAAATCGTATATCGTTTAAGTGAGCTTTCAAACATGCATTAGTTAAATAAAAGCCATAAAGATTTTTCATTGCAGGACTTTCCAAATGTATATATAGGACGATACCTTGAAAAATGTACTATAGATTTTGTTCATACTTTGCATGTATTTTGAAATGATTAAATTGTTTACATATAAAAAAATTAAGGGTCACCGTTAAAATAAGAGAGATCAATTGCTAAATATAGGTTTCTATAGTGATATCTTTATAAAATTCTTTAATCAAATTATCTCCCTTGCATACTTTCTGTGATATGTAAATCAAGCAGCAGATTGGACGCTCATGTGTTTGAGTTTATGTTTAAGAAATAAAAATGCTATAAAAGTGATAAGGAATAAAAGTTGGAACTTTGTTCACACATTAAATAACTATTTTGTTAAATTTGTTAATTAATTAAACGTAAATGAACAAGTTTTAGGCAAAAAATACCACAACTTAACTACATTTTTTCATTACCGCTAAGCCTGAAATGAAGCCCATGATATTTCATTTTTTTTGCATTAAATCATCATGAAAGAATATATGAGACAGGAGATTCTGTCACTTTTTGGTCCATTATCATACTGCAAGCATTTAGACTTGCCAATGTCCAAGTAATTCTTACAGCTAACTCCTTTTGTTAAATGAGAGATGATTTTGACCCCTCTGTGTCAATTTTTGTCGATGCAATTCATAACTCAAGAGAAAAATAAATCTCCTGAATGAATTTGAGGTCCTTTTTTGACCCACTGACAATGTGACGGGTGCTGTATACAGAGCAGGACATGCTTACCCTTCCGGAACTCTTGATGTCACTCTGTTTTTCTAGAGTTCACACTGTTAATGCTTTAGTTTTTTTGTGTTGTATATGTAGTGGTTGTGTGCTTTTATGGGCAAGTAGTGTCTGTGGTCTTCCGTCTTCTGGTGTTCTTGATTTTGCCTTGTCTCTGGACTTTGATTTATGCAATCTTGTGCTTTGTTCCTACGGTATTCTACTGCCGTTGTTGTTTTACGGGAATATTGTGCATTAAAGCACATGAAAGTTTTTTTTGTTCATTTAAGGCCAATTGGTTATCATAGATTGTAAAAGATCTTCATAACTGAAATCTATGCATGCGTACAATTATTCTTACCTTGCAAATAGTTATCACAGACACTCAATAATTCTTTGCATTCCTTTGCTTTCTTCGATTCGTGGATCTGATTACAGAAAAAAATATGATTGTATATTTGGGAATATTTTCCAGTATATATACAGAATAAATAAGTAAAAGGAATTTGATTCTCTGTTTGAAAGGATCAAATAAAACATTATAAAAAGTTAATTTAAATGAACAAATCAAGCCATAACGATTTTGAGATTAGATGGATGGTTTTAATTTTTTTGTCTTATGTATTGCATTGTATAGATTTTTTGAAAGCAATCATCTAGACAACCCTGAAAACCTTGATTTTGTTTTGAATGAAAATCAACATATTTGACTTGCTAAGAGTACTTCCGTACTCTTAGTTCCTTGGTACATTATGGCATGTGACTGTGTTTTTGTTTCCTGGTATCTTTTAATTATATTTTCCGATCACTTCTGTCACTCAATTTTATTAGCCGATAATCCCAATCGTTATTGCAACGTCCAGTTTCACTGGTCAACGGCATGAATAACAAAAAAAAAACACTTTTTTCCGATAAATGCTTCGTGCCTATTAATACGCTTCAAGGTTAAACAGTGCAGTCTTAAGTATTAAATTCAGCGACAACATTCTTTGAATTTAAAGGATTGGAATTCTATGAAATAAAAGTAATTTAGAAGGAGTTTATGGATGTGTACACGCTCCCTTTGACGCACGAACTTCACTTTAAGTCTTTATTCCGTTTGTAAGCGAGTCGATCGGAGTTATCTAGAGATAAATAAATGGTGCACCATTCACGATTTTCATAAAGTAATCTTGCATGAACACGTGTATTCTTTTTTTTCAGAAATATAAGTATTAAATGCAATATATTGTAGTTTAAGGGGTAAACCTTGGTAGGCCTAAAATTTTCCAATCGTTGATTTTTTTTATATTTACAGTATTTAATCTATAGAAGTTTGGGTAAACTCTGATCTCGCCTGAGGGGTTGAATATTGTTCACCTCTGGTTGAAGACCCACAGGCGACATCAACATGTATACATGAATAAAAGCCCTGTCCTTGATAAACTGGAGTTTTATATGTATCGTGTGTGTTTTTGCCACATATACATTCACTTCATATCCTTTCATTTTTTTTTCTTTTTTAGCAATTTTCAACAATTTTACCGTTCCGTTTTGTTGCTAGTGGTCATCAAAGATGGTATGTTTTCTCATAATATTTGGTCCGTTCATGACTTGATTCTTGTGTATAAAATAGGCTCTAATTGAAATTGTGTTTGATATAAAATTATCCCAAATGCAAAATTCAGTAGTATAAACAAGTGTGAAAGTAGGCATTAAAATTAAACAATAAATTTCAATAGTTTGTAATTAAATACATGGGTGATTTGGGCCATATAGACTAAAACGCTTACCCAATTTTTATCAGTATTAAACACTTCTTGTCAAATATTTAGGGCTAGGGCGCATAGTGCAGGCGGTGTTTCCATAGATGACAACTAAGCAGGGGTTCAAATCCAGCCGTCGACCTCGCTGGATTTTCCGATGTTAACAGGTTTAAAAAGATGATTTTCATCACTATTGGCATTCGAAATCATATATTCTACTTTTGCAGCTCACCCTACCAACACAATATCATTCATAAAAAATTTAGTCGTTTAATATTCACCAAAATTGAGAATAGAAAGGAAATTGGTTTGTGTAAGATATACTAAAATTTTACAAAATCTACCGTTGCATTTTTTTTTCCAAATTTAGAATAAAGTAAGCAAAAATCAATAAAATTCCTGAAACTGCGCTTTAAATCACCTCCCTTGAAAGGAATCTGAGGTTTTTTTTTCAATATTTCTAGATATCATTGCACGATATGGAGAGTTAATGTGCTAAAAATAAATAACTGGATGTTAGATAGTGATTTACATGACAAAAAGAATATTGATTTGATTTGTTAATTTTTATTATACAATTTTGAAATTTTAATTATACCCATCACAATGGTGCTATTTATTTATGTAAGTACTATGAAAATGACAAACAGAGTTGTGTCCCCGTACCTCAGGTCTACCCCCTAAATTGGAGTATTTAAACGTAGATCGGGCGCACATCTCTCATATAAAGCTCTAGTTCGCTTCATTAAAAATGTGCTATGGTCCACGCTTTTATATCCTAATAAAACTACAAAATATTGCATTCAATTCTTACATGTAAAAATGTCTCATCCTTGAATCATGGCAAATAAAATTTACAAAATTAATTAGAGTAATGACTGTCGGAAACGACGATGATCCCTGCAATCCCTGTTTGACACAGAAAACAGCAAAAGGATGTTGGAATAATTTTTGTTAACATTTTTCTATAGCTATTGACAGTCCCTATTATTACTTACAGGAATTCAAGATTATATGATCGTTTGGCAAAAAAGTGGTCTTTGCGACTTTAAGGAATTTTACTAAATTTGGAATCAAATTTTTTGGAAATCAAATTTGTGAAAATGTTAGTCCTAAACAACGGCAGTAGAATACCGAAGGAACAAAGCGGTGAAATTCACAAAAATCGAAGTCCAAAGACAGGGCAAAAACGAGAACACAGAAAACAATGACGTTAGACACAAAAACAATGACGCCAGAC